>JAKYLM010000104.1:20000-77500 GCA_023634145.1 Thymallus thymallus | reverse complement strand
AGTATATAGTGTATAGTGTATAGTGTATATATGTATAGTGTATAGTGTATAGTGTGTAGTGTATAGTGTATAGTGTATAGTGTATAGTGTATATATATATAGTGTATAGTGTATAGTGTATAGTGTGTATATATGTATACTACTGTATACTACCTTCATATAGCGTAGACGGTTGATGTAGAGCAACACGATGGAACGGAACTTGATGAGGTACTTTCTCTTCAGAGCAAACCTCTTCCTGTTTACAGAGAGACAGGCTCTGATTGGTTGTTTAAAGACAGAAACAGGCTCTGATTGGTTGTTTACAGATAGAGACAGGGTCTGATTGGCTGTTTATAGAGAGAGAGAGACAGGGTTTGGACAAAACCATAAGAACATTGCAGAAGGAAAAAAGTGTGTGTGTGTGTGTGTGCTTGTGCATATGTGTGTGTGAGTACGTCCGTCTGTGTGAGTGTGTGTTACCGTGAGTGCGTCCGTCTGTGTGAGTGTGTGTTACCGTGAGTGCGTCCGTCTGTGTGAGTGTGTTTTACCGTGAGTATGTCCGTCTGTGTGAGTGTGTGTTACCGTGAGTACGTCCGTCTGTGTGAGTGTGTTTTACCGTGAGTACGTCCGTCTGTGTGAGTGTGTGTTACCGTGAGTACGTCCGTCTGTGTGAGTGTGTGTTACAGTGAGTACGTCCGTCTGTGTGAGTGTGTGTTACAGTGAGTACGTTCGTCTGTGTGAGTGTGTGTTACCGTGAGTACGTCCGTCTGTGTGTGTGTGTTACCGTGAGTACGTCCGTCTGTGTGAGTGTGTGTTACCGTGACAGGTATCCTCTACAGTTGGTCTGTAGTTGAACCATGGTGTCTCTGAACTTGTTCTTCTTCCTGATGAAGTACTGGCAAATGTAGTGCTGTAGCGTGATGGCAGCTACATGGAACACTAGATCACGCTTCCACTCCAACAGCTGGTACAGCTCCTCCTTCAGGAACATCTACACACACACTAATCACAATCCATGTCCATGCAACGATTGTGATTTTTATCCTTGTAGACCAGCCTGCAATACCTTAGCCTCTCACCTTCAAATTAATCAAATACAACGTATTTTATGAAGCCCTTTTTACATCAGCAGTTGTCACAAGGTGCTTTACAGCCTAAAACCCCAGAGAACCAGCAATGTAGAAGCACAGTGGATAGGAAGAACCCTGTAGAGTAAACAGGCTCCGAGGGGTGGCCAGTCCTCTTCTGGCAGCTCACCTTGGTAACTCCTACTTGGTACGTTCCAGGTTTAACAGGACAGAGCTTATAGAGCATCTCAACACAGCCCCGCCTCACCTTGGTAACTCCTACTTGGTACGTTCCAGGTTTAACAGGACAGAGCTTATAGAGCATCTCAACACAGGTCTCCCCGTCCACTGGAGGTACGTCCTTTAGACACAGCAACGCCTTGTACCTGAGGAAAACACACACCTTATGTCCTGCAACACCGGCCCTGGTCTCTTAAATATATCCTGTGCTGCCTACCAGTTATGTCCTGCAACACCGGCCCTGGTCTCTTAAATATATCCTGTGCTGCTACCAGTTATGTCCTGCAACACCGGCCCTGGTCTCTTAAATATATCCTGTGCTGCTACCAGTTATGTCCTGCAACACCGGCCCTGGTCTCTTAAATATATCCTGTGCTGCTACCAGTTATGTCCTGCAACACCGGCCCTGGTCTCTTAAATATATCCTGTCCTGCTACCAGTGAAGTCAGAATGAGCAAAGACCTCCTGGAGGACCGCAGGAGGGTTTCAAGGACAACACTGTTCTCAGAGCAGAGGACTTACCAGCTGCTTATGGTGGCCCATTATTCTGGACGGCCATAAGCAAATAGGTAAGTGATGCCACTAAAGTCTGTGACTTCCTGTCATGTGACCCACCTTTTGAGGAAAAGGGAGAAGGGTATTTTGATTGGGTATCCCTCCTTCCTGATGCGTATGGTCTCTAGGATACCAGAGTAGCGTAGCTGAGTCTTCACCAGCTCCATCTCAAACTGACCCGGCTCCTTGTGTTGGTTTGGCTTGATGCAGCGCACAAAGTGCGGGTTACATCTGTAGAGACACACTTAGAATTTAGAACCTTAGCATGCTGAATGTAAAACCATAGAATGCTGAATTCAGAATTCTATAACCCCAGAACTCAGAAACCTAGAACCCTAATATGCCCAACTCAGAAACCTAGAACCATAAAATGCTGAACATAGAACCCTACAACTCAGAACCACAGAACCCTAGATATTTGAAACCTAGAACCCTACTAATTGGGCACACACTGGTTGAATCAACGTTGTTTCCACGTCATTTAAACGTTGAACCAACATGGAATGGATGTTGAATTTACGTCTGTGCCCAGTGGGTAGGGCCGTATAATGCTTTAACCCCTTAGAACCCTGACCTCTCCATCTTCTCCACCAGGTCCTGCAGACTGCTCTGGAACTTGGCGCTGACGGTGTTGGCAGTGAGGCGGCGGGCGGTGGAGCCCCTCCTGGCGGCAGAACGCTGCTGAGACACCAGCCTTTCACTATGTTTGAGGAACAGGTTGGACACCATGCGGTTCTTACTCCTACTGAACAGCTCCAGAACATCCTGACGCACCAGGTCAAAGTTTTTATGGAGGAACTTATGCACCTAGAACAGGGGAATGGTAGATATTGTTAGGAGAACATCAACAGGTGGATGGTAGATAATGTTAGAACATCAACATGAGGATGGTCGATAATGTTAGAACATCAACAGGGAGATGGTAGATAATGTTAGGAGAACATCACCAAGGGGATGGTAGATAATGTTAGAACATCAACAGGTGGATGGTAGATAATGTTAGAACATCAACAGGTGGATGGTAGATAATGTTAGAACATCAACAGATGGATGGTAGATAATGTTAGAACATCAACAGGTGGATGGTAGATAATGTTAGAACATCACCAAGAGGATGGTAGATAATGTTAGGAGAACATCAACTGGTGGATGGTAGATCATGTTAGAAAATCAACAAGAGGATGGTAGAGAATGTTAGGAGAACATCAACAGGTGGATGGTAGATAATGTTATGAGAACATCAACAGGTGGATGGTAGATAATGTTAGGAGAACATCAACAGGTGGATGGTAGATAATGTTAGGAGAACATCAACAGGTGGATGGTAGATAATGTTATGAGAACATCAACAGGTGGATGGTAGATAATGTTAGGAGAACATCAACAGGTGGATGGTAGATAATGTTAGGAGAACATCAACAGGTGGATGGTAGATAATGTTAGGAGAACATCAACAGGTGGATGGTAGATAATGTTAGGAGAACATCAACAGGTGGATGGTAGATAATGTTAGGAGAACATCAACAGGTGGATGGTAGATAATGTTAGGAGAACATCAACAGGTGGATGGTAGATAATGTTAGAACATCAACAGGTGGATGGTAGATAATGTTAGGAGAACATCAACAGGTGGATGGTAGATAATGTTAGGAGAACATCAACAGGTGGATGGTAGATAATGTTAGGAGAACATCAACAGGTGGATGGTAGATAATGTTAGGAGAACATCAACAGGTGGATGGTAGATAATGTTAGGAGAACATCAACAGGTGGATGGTAGATAATGTTAGGAGAACATCAACAGGTGGATGGTAGATAATGTTAGGAGAACATCAACAGGTGGATGGTAGATCATGTTAGGAGAACATCAACAGGTGGATGGTAGATAATGTTAGGAGAACATCAACAGGTGGATGGTAGATAATGTTAGGAGAACATCAACAGGTGGATGGTAGATAATGTTAGGAGAACATCAACAGGTGGATGGTAGATAATGTTAGGAGAACATCAACAGGTGGATGGTAGATAATGTTAGGAGAACATCAACAGGTGGATGGTAGATAATGTTAGGAGAACATCAACAGGTGGATGGTAGATAATGTTAGGAGAACATCAACAGGTGGATGGTAGATAATGTTAGAACATCAACAGGTGGATGGTAGATAATGTTAGGAGAACATCAACAGGTGGATGGTAGATAATGTTAGGAGAACATCAACAGGTGGATGGTAGATAATGTTATGAGAACATCAACAGGTGGATGGTAGATAATGTTAGGAGAACATCAACAGGTGGATGGTAGATAATGTTAGGAGAACATCAACAGGTGGATGGTAGATAATGTTAGGAGAACATCAACAGGTGGATGGTAGATAATGTTAGGAGAACATCAACAGGTGGATGGTAGATAATGTTAGGAGAACATCAACAGGTGGATGGTAGATAATGTTAGGAGAACATCAACAGGTGGATGGTAGATCATGTTAGGAGAACATCAACAGGTGGATGGTAGATAATGTTAGGAGAACATCAACAGGTGGATGGTAGATAATGTTAGGAGAACATCAACAGGTGGATGGTAGATAATGTTAGGAGAACATCAACAGGTGGATGGTAGATAATGTTAGGAGAACATCAACAGGTGGATGGTAGATAATGTTAGGAGAACATCAACAGGTGGATGGTAGATAATGTTAGGAGAACATCAACAGGTGGATGGTAGATAATGTTAGGAGAACATCAACAGGTGGATGGTAGATAATGTTAGAACATCAACAGGTGGATGGTAGATAATGTTAGGAGAACATCAACAGGTGGATGGTAGATAATGTTAGGAGAACATCAACAGGTGGATGGTAGATAATGTTATGAGAACATCAACAGGTGGATGGTAGATAATGTTAGGAGAACATCAACAGGTGGATGGTAGATAATGTTAGGAGAACATCAACAGGTGAATGGTAGATAATGTTAGGAGAACATCAACAGGTGGATGGTAGATAATGTTAGGAGAACATCAACAGGTGGATGGTAGATAATGTTAGGAGAACATCAACAGGTGGATGGTAGATCATGTTAGGAGAACATCAACAGGTGGATGGTAGATAATGTTAGGAGAACATCAACAGGTGGATGGTAGAATGGACTTTAGGATAACTCAGGATTACTTCAGGGTGTGTGTGTGTGTGTACTTGGTAGGTGACTTTCCCAGCGTAGTGTTTCAGTGTGAACTCTGGGAGGGGCATCTTTGGCCGGGCATACAGATCGCTTTTTCCGTGGTGATAGTTGCACTTCTGGAGGAAGGTGTGGTCTGTCGCCTTCCAACAGGACAACAGGAACAGGAAGATACACTCTGGAGTCACATGACATGACTGTGGTCCTATCACATGACATTCCATTTAAACCAGGAACCAGGAAATCCAAAGAACTGGGGACTAGTGGAATGTTTGTAAGTGTTGACATTTCATGCTAATATTCACTTACCTGTAAATGTAACTGTATATTTACCTGTACAGTTAATTTAACCATGCAAAATATTCCCTTACCTGTTCATTTAACCAGTATGTATATTATGTAAACTATTATTACCCTCGCTCATATCATATGCATTTTTAGCTACTGAGTATTTCTCTGCCGTCGACCTGTATAGTATAGTTAACCATCCAACATCCACCAATGTATAGTGTACATATTCAGCCAACCACCCATACTATGCAATGTCTTTTTATAGTTTTTTTGTACTCCAGATATCTTGTATTTTTATACTTTTTCATACTGCCGCTCTATGTATCATGTATCAGTCTTTTGTGTATTTTCGTTGTGTTTTGTTGTTGTAGCTGCTTGACAAAGAAATGTCCCCCTCGGGGATCAATAAAGTATCTATCTATCTATCTATCTATCTATCTATCTATCTATCTATCTATCTATCTATCTATCTATCTATCTATCTATCTATCTATCTATCTATCTATCTATCTATCTATCTATCTATCTATCTCTTAAGTGATGCACACAGAAGGTGACACACCAGGATGAAGATACCTAGGTTAGGACAACCTAATAATTCCATGAGGAAGCTTTGGGAAATCAACAAGGTCTTGGGACCAGGGCTGCACTGTTGGTCCCATTGTTTTAAATTCTTCCTCATTCATGCAAAGACTTATGGCATATTAGAATCCTCTTGTCTTAACCTTTGTTATCATCAACCTAGGAAGTGACACACAGGAAGTGACGTGGCTACCTGGGGGAAGCCACACTGGTCGTCCAGTATCCTCAGTATCCCATGGGGCTTAGCGGCGATGAGCTCGATGACGGCCTGGTTGTCGCTGAAGGGAAGCTCATGCCAGCTGATCTGCTCCCGGATGTATTCCTCCTGCAGGAAACAGCAGACATACCGGCTCTGACTTGCCTGGTTAAATAAAGGTTAAATTTAAAAAATAATAACTAAAATGTCTGGAGCCGTGCCAGCTGCACTCAGTTTCTCAGAAACATTCTCTGTACTGGAAATGCCATGTTCAAGTGCTAGTTGGAACTTCAACATTTACGACTTGCTAACTCTTTGTAAGAAGATAATACTTATCAGAATCAACTAATAAATCAAATCAAATCAATTGTTATTTGTCACATGCGCTGAATACAACAGGTGTAGACCTTGTAAATAGTACTTCACATCATAACAAGCCCTTAACCAACAATACAACAGGTGTAGACCTTGTAAATAGTACTTCACATCATAACAAGCCCTTAACCAACAATACAACAGGTGTAGACCTTGTAAATAGTACTTCACATCATAACAAGCCCTTAACCAACAATACAACAGGTGTAGACCTTGTAAATAGTACTTCACACCATAACAAGCCCTTAACCAACAATACAACAGGTGTAGACCTTGTAAATAGTACTTCACATCATAACAAGCCCTTAACCAACAATACAACAGGTGTAGACCTTGTAAATAGTACTTCACATCATAACAAGCCCTTAACCAACAATACAACAGGTGTAGACCTTGTAAATAGTACTTCACATCATAACAAGCCCTTAACCAACAATACAACAGGTGTAGACCTTGTAAATAGTACTTCACACCATAACAAGCCCTTAACCAACAATACAACAGGTGTAGACCTTGTAAATAGTACTTCACACCATAACAAGCCCTTAACCAACAATACAACAGGTGTAGACCTTGTAAATAGTACTTCACACCATAACAAGCCCTTAACCAACAATACAACAGGTGTAGACCTTGTAAATAGTACTTCACATCATAACAAGCCCTTAACCAACAATACAACAGGTGTAGACCTTGTAAATAGTACTTCACATCATAACAAGCCCTTAACCAACAATACAACAGGTGTAGACCTTGTAAATAGTACTTCACATCATAACAAGCCCTTAACCAACAATACAACAGGTGTAGACCTTGTAAATAGTACTTCACATCATAACAAGCCCTTAACCAACAATACAACAGGTGTAGACCTTGTAAATAGTACTTCACATCATAACAAGCCCTTAACCAACAATACAACAGGTGTAGACCTTGTAAATAGTACTTCACATCATAACAAGCCCTTAACCAACAATACAACAGGTGTAGACCTTGTAAATAGTACTTCACACCATAACAAGCCCTTAACCAACAATACAACAGGTGTAGACCTTGTAAATAGTACTTCACATCATAACAAGCCCTTAACCAACAATACAACAGGTGTAGACCTTGTAAATAGTACTTCACATCATAACAAGCCCTTAACCAACAATACAACAGGTGTAGACCTTGTAAATAGTACTTCACATCATAACAAGCCCTTAACCAACAATACAACAGGTGTAGACCTTGTAAATAGTACTTCACACCATAACAAGCCCTTAACCAACAATACAACAGGTGTAGACCTTGTAAATAGTACTTCACACCATAACAAGCCCTTAACCAACAATACAACAGGTGTAGACCTTGTAAATAGTACTTCACACCATAACAAGCCCTTAACCAACAATACAACAGGTGTAGACCTTGTAAATAGTACTTCACACCATAACAAGCCCTTAACCAACAATACAACAGGTGTAGACCTTGTAAATAGTACTTCACACCATAACAAGCCCTTAACCAACAATACAACAGGTGTAGACCTTGTAAATAGTACTTCACATCATAACAAGCCCTTAACCAACAATACAACAGATGTAGACCTTGTAAATAGTACTTCACATCATAACAAGCCCTTAACCAACAATACAACAGGTGTAGACCTTGTAAATAGTACTTCACATCATAACAAGCCCTTAACCAACAATACAACAGGTGTAGACCTTGTAAATAGTACTTCACACCATAACAAGCCCTTAACCAACAATACAACAGGTGTAGACCTTGTAAATAGTACTTCACACCATAACAAGCCCTTAACCAACAATACAACAGGTGTAGACCTTGTAAATAGTACTTCACACCATAACAAGCCCTTAACCAACAATACAACAGGTGTAGACCTTGTAAATAGTACTTCACACCATAACAAGCCCTTAACCAACAATACAACAGGTGTAGACCTTGTAAATAGTACTTCACATCATAACAAGCCCTTAACCAACAATACAACAGGTGTAGACCTTGTAAATAGTACTTCACATCATAACAAGCCCTTAACCAACAATACAACAGGTGTAGACCTTGTAAATAGTACTTCACATCATTGACTCGGTGGCCGGGTGGCCATTTGATTAATTGTTCAGCAGTCTTATGGCTTGGGGGTAGAAGCTGTTAAGGAGTCTTTTGGACCTAGACTTGGCGCTCCGGTACCGCTTGCCGTGGGGTAGCAGAGAGAACAGTCCATGACTGGGGTGGCTGGAGTCTTTGACACTTTTTAGGGCCTTCCTCTGACACCACCTGGTATAGAGGTCCTGGATGGCAGGAAGCTTGGCCCCAGTGATGTACTGAGCCGTACACACTACCCTCTGTAGTGCCTTGCGGTCGGAGGCCGAGCAGTTGCCATACCACACGCAAATAACTGTTACCAGTTGCACTGACTGACCTGCTCCTCCCTGAAGATGATCCTGTTGAAGAAGAACTGCAGTGTCTCGTTGGCATAGTTGATACACAGCTGCTCAAAACTGTTGAACGACAGATCCTATATATATAGTGTATATATATATATATATATATATAGAGAGAGAGAGAGAGAGAGAGAGAGAGAGAGAGAGAGAGAGAGAGAGAGAGAGAGAGAGATAGATAGATAGATAGATAGATAGATAGATAGATAGATAGATAGATAGAGGGGGAGAGAGAGAGAGAGAGACAAACGTTGGCTAAAGTAGAAACTGATGGAAACCCAGGCTTGCAGACTGTGGAGTGTGTGTGTGCGTGTCTCTCTCTCTGTGTGTGTAGCAAACCTCGAAGCCGTATATGTCCAGTATAGAGATGGACAATGCCTCGTTGCGAGGATAGACCCGCCCATTTATCTTCTCAGTCAGCCAATGAAACAGCAGCGAGTACAGGATCTTGGCAACAGCGTCTCTATGGAAACAGACAAGCTCCAGTATAGGTTCATAGAAGATGCCCAAGGTTAGAAAAAAATGATCTTACACACATACACACACACCTGGCATCCACAGCACTCTCCACTGTCAGGGGAGTGTAAACCTTCTCCCGGACCGTATCCTACAGAGTCAAAGGTCACACAGACAGACATATTATAAAGATAATTAGTAGATGTAGTAACAGGGATGTAGCAGAGGTAATGTAGTAGTAGATGTAGTAACAGGGATGTAGCAGAGATAATGTAGTAGTAGTAGATGTAGTAACAGGGATGTAGCAGAGGTAATGTAGTAGTAGTAGATGTAGTAACAGGGATGTAGCAGAGGTAATGTAGTAGTAGTAGATGTAGTAACAGTGATGTAGCCGAGGTAATGTAGTAGTAGTAGATGTAGTAACAGTGATGTAGCAGAGGTAATGTAGTAGTAGTAGATGTAGTAACAGGGATGTAGCAGAGGTAATGTATTAGTAGTAGATATAGTAACAGGGATGTAGCAGAGGTAATGTATTAGTAGTAGATGTAGTAACAGGGATGTAGCAGAGGTAATGTATTAGTAGTAGATGTAGTAACAGGGATGTAGCAGAGGTAATGTAGTAGTAGTAGATGTAGTAACAGGGATGTAGCAGAGGTAATGTAGTAGTAGTAGATGTAGTAACAGGGATGTAGAAGAGGTAATGTATTAGTAATAGATGTAGTAACAGGGATGTAGTAGAGGTAATGTATTAGTAGTAGTGTAGTTCTGACCGTGACTTTGTGTGTGATATTGTAGAGGTAATGTATTAGTAGTAGTGTAGTTCTGACTGTGACTTTGTGTGTGATATAGTAGAGGTAATGTATTAGTAGTAGTGTAGTTCTGACTGTGACTATGTGTGATATTGTAGAGGTAATGTATTAGTAGTAGTGTAGTTCTGACCGTGACTTTGTGTGTGATATTGTAGAGGTAATGTATTAGTAGTAGTGTAGTTCTTTGTGTGTGATATTGTAGAGGTAATGTATTAGTAGTAGTTTAGTTCTGACTGTGTGATATAGTAGAGGTAATGTATTAGTAGTAGTGTAGGTCTTTGTGTGTGATATAGTAGAGGTAATGTATTAGTAGTAGTGTAGTTCTTTGTGTGTGATATTGTAGAGGTAATGTATTAGTAGTAGTGTAGGTCTTTGTGTGTGATATTGTAGAGGTAATGTATTAGTAGTAGTGTAGTTCTTTGTGTGTGATATTTTAGAGGTAATGTATTAGAAGTAGTGTAGGTCTTTGTGTGTGATATAGTAGAGGTAATGTATTAGTAGTAGTGTAGGTCTTTGTGTGTGATATAGTAGAGGTAATGTATTAGTAGTAGTGTAGGTCTTTGTGTGTGATATAGTAGAGGTAATGTATTAGTAGTAGTGTAGGTCTTTGTGTGTGATATTGTAGAGGTAATGTATTAGTAGTAGTGTAGTTCTGACTGTGTGATATAGTAGAGGTAATGTATTAGTAGTAGTGTAGTTCTTTGTGTGTGATATAGTAGAGGTAATGTATTAGTAGTAGTGTAGTTCTTTGTGTGTGATATAGTAGAGGTAATGTATTAGTAGTAGTGTAGTTCTGACTGTGTGATATTGTAGAGGTAATGTATTAGTAGTAGTGTAGGTCTTTGTGTGTGATATAGTAGAGGTAATGTATTAGTAGTAGTGTAGGTCTTTGTGTGTGATATTGTAGAGGTAATGTATTATAGTAGTGTAGTTCTGACTGTGTGATATTGTAGAGGTAATGTATTAGTAGTAGTGTAGTTCTGACTGTGTGATATAGTAGAGGTAATGTATTACTAGTAGTGTAGTTCTGACTGTGTGATATTGTAGAGGTAATGTATTAGTAGTAGTGTAGGTCTTTGTGTGTGATATTGTAGAGGTAATGTATTAGTAGTAGTGTAGTTCTGACTGTGTGATATAGTAGAGGTAATGTATTAGTAGTAGTGTAGTTCTTTGTGTGTGATATAGTAGAGGTAATGTATTAGTAGTAGTGTAGTTCTGACTGTGTGATATAGTAGAGGTAATGTATTAGTGGTAGTGTAGTTCTGACTGTGTGATATTGTAGAGGTAATGTATTAGTAGTAGTGTAGTTCTTTGTGTGTGATATTGTAGAGGTAATGTATTAGTAGTAGTGTAGTTCTGACTGTGTGATATTGTAGAGGTAATGTACTAGTAGTAGTGTAGGTCTTTGTGTGTGATATTGTAGAGGTAATGTATTAGTAGTAGTGTAGTTCTTTGTGTGTGATATAGTAGAGGTAATGTATTAGTAGTAGTGTAGTTCTTTGTGTGTGATATAGTAGAGGTAATGTATTAGTAGTAGAGTAGTTCTTTGTGTGTGATATAGTAGAGGTAATGTATTAGTAGTAGTGTAGTTCTTTGTGTGTGATATAGTAGAGGTAATGTATTAGTAGTAGTGTAGGTATTTGTGAGTGATATAGTAGAGGTAATGTATTAGTAGTAGTGTAGTTCTGATTGTGTGTGATATTGTAGAGGTAATGTATTAGTAGTAGTGTAGGTCTTTGTGTGTGATATAGTAGAGGTAATGTATTAGTAGTAGTGTAGGTCTTTGTGTGTGATATTGTAGAGGTAATGTATTAGTAGTAGTGTAGTTCTGACTGTGTGATATAGTAGAGGTAATGTATTAGTAGTAGTGTAGTTCTGACTGTGTGATATAGTAGAGGTAATGTATTAGTAGTAGTGTAGTTCTTTGTGTGTGATATAGTAGAGGTAATGTATTAGTAGTAGTGTAGTTCTGACTGTGTGATATTGTAGAGGTAATGTATTAGTAGCAGTGTAGTTCTGACTGTGTGATATAGTAGAGGTAATGTATTTGTAGTAGTGTAGGTCTTTGTGTGTGATATAGTAGAAGTAATGTATTAGTAGTAGTGTTGTTCTTTGTGTGTGATATTGTAGAGGTAATGTATTAGTAGTAGTGTAGTTCTTTGTGTGTGATATTGTAGAGGTAATGTATTAGTGGTAGTGTAGTTCTGACTGTGTGATATAGTAGAGGTAATGTATTAATAGTAGTGTAGTTCTGACTGTGTGATATTGTAGAGGTAATGTATTAGTAGTAGTGTAGGTCTTTGTGTGTGATATAGTAGAGGTAATGTATTAGTAGTAGTGTAGGTCTTTGTGTGTGATATAGTAGAGGTAATGTATTAGTAGTAGTGTAGGTCTTTGTGTGTGATATTGTAGAGGTAATGTATTAGTAGTAGTGTAGTTCTGACTGTGTGATATAGTAGAGGTAATGTATTAGTAGTAGTGTAGTTCTTTGTGTGTGATATAGTAGAGGTAATGTATTAGTAGTAGTGTAGTTCTTTGTGTGTGATATAGTAGAGGTAATGTATTAGTAGTAGTGTAGTTCTGACTGTGTGATATTGTAGAGGTAATGTATTAGTAGTAGTGTAGGTCTTTGTGTGTGATATAGTAGAGGTAATGTATTAGTAGTAGTGTAGGTCTTTGTGTGTGATATTGTAGAGGTAATGTATTATAGTAGTGTAGTTCTGACTGTGTGATATTGTAGAGGTAATGTATTAGTAGTAGTGTAGTTCTGACTGTGTGATATAGTAGAGGTAATGTATTAGTAGTAGTGTAGTTCTGACTGTGTGATATTGTAGAGGTAATGTATTAGTAGTAGTGTAGGTCTTTGTGTGTGATATTGTAGAGGTAATGTATTAGTAGTAGTGTAGTTCTGACTGTGTGATATAGTAGAGGTAATGTATTAGTAGTAGTGTAGTTCTTTGTGTGTGATATAGTAGAGGTAATGTATTAGTAGTAGTGTAGTTCTGACTGTGTGATATAGTAGAGGTAATGTATTAGTGGTAGTGTAGTTCTGACTGTGTGATATTGTAGAGGTAATGTATTAGTAGTAGTGTAGTTCTTTGTGTGTGATATTGTAGAGGTAATGTATTAGTAGTAGTGTAGTTCTGACTGTGTGATATTGTAGAGGTAATGTACTAGTAGTAGTGTAGGTCTTTGTGTGTGATATTGTAGAGGTAATGTATTAGTAGTAGTGTAGTTCTTTGTGTGTGATATAGTAGAGGTAATGTATTAGTAGTAGTGTAGTTCTTTGTGTGTGATATAGTAGAGGTAATGTATTAGTAGTAGAGTAGTTCTTTGTGTGTGATATAGTAGAGGTAATGTATTAGTAGTAGTGTAGTTCTTTGTGTGTGATATAGTAGAGGTAATGTATTAGTAGTAGTGTAGGTATTTGTGTGTGATATAGTAGAGGTAATGTATTAGTAGTAGTGTAGTTCTGATTGTGTGTGATATTGTAGAGGTAATGTATTAGTAGTAGTGTAGGTCTTTGTGTGTGATATAGTAGAGGTAATGTATTAGTAGTAGTGTAGGTCTTTGTGTGTGATATTGTAGAGGTAATGTATTAGTAGTAGTGTAGTTCTGACTGTGTGATATAGTAGAGGTAATGTATTAGTAGTAGTGTAGTTCTGACTGTGTGATATAGTAGAGGTAATGTATTAGTAGTAGTGTAGTTCTTTGTGTGTGATATAGTAGAGGTAATGTATTAGTAGTAGTGTAGTTCTGACTGTGTGATATTGTAGAGGTAATGTATTAGTAGCAGTGTAGTTCTGACTGTGTGATATAGTAGAGGTAATGTATTTGTAGTAGTGTAGGTCTTTGTGTGTGATATAGTAGAAGTAATGTATTAGTAGTAGTGTTGTTCTTTGTGTGTGATATTGTAGAGGTAATGTATTAGTAGTAGTGTAGTTCTTTGTGTGTGATATTGTAGAGGTAATGTATTAGTGGTAGTGTAGTTCTGACTGTGTGATATAGTAGAGGTAATGTATTAATAGTAGTGTAGTTCTGACTGTGTGATATTGTAGAGGTAATGTATTAGTAGTAGTGTAGGTCTTTGTGTGTGATATTGTAGAGGTAATGTATTAGTAGTAGTGTAGTTCTGACTGTGTGATATAGTAGAGGTAATGTATTAGTAGTAGTGTAGTTCTGACTGTGTGATATTGTAGAGGTAATGTATTAGTAGTAGTGTAGTTCTTTGTGTGTGATATTGTAGAGGTAATGTATTAGTAGTAGTGTAGTTCTGACTGTGTGATATAGTAGAGGTCATGTATTAGTAGTAGTGTAGGTCTTTGTGTGTGATATTGTAGAGGTAATGTATTAGTAGTAGTGTAGTTCTTTGTGTGTGATATAGTAGAGGTAATGTATTAGTAGTAGTGTAGTTCTGACTGTGTGATATTGTAGAGGTAATGTATTAGTAGTAGTGTAGTTCTTTGTGTGTGATATTGTAGAGGTAATGTATTAGTAGTAGTGTAGTTCTGACTGTGTGATATAGTAGAGGTAATGTATTAGTAGTAGTGTAGTTCTGACTGTGTGATATAGTAGAGGTAATGTATTAGTAGTAGTGTAGTTCTTTGTGTGTGATATAGTAGAGGTAATGTATTAGTAGTAGTGTAGTTCTGACTGTGTGTGATATTGTAGAGGTAATGTATTAGTAGTAGTGTAGTTCTGACTGTGTGATATAGTAGAGGTAATGTATTAGTAGTAGTGTAGTTCTTTGTGTGTGATATAGTAGAGGTAATGTATTAGTAGTAGTGTAGTTCTTTGTGTGTGATATTGTAGAGGTAATGTATTAGTAGTAGTGTAGTTCTTTGTGTGTGATATAGTAGAGGTAATGTATTAGTAGTAGTGTAGTTCTGACTGTGTGTGATATTGTAGAGGTAATGTATTAGTAGTAGTGTAGTTCTTTGTGTGTGATATTGTAGAGGTAATGTATTAGTAGTAGTGTAGTTCTTTGTGTGTGATATAGTAGAGGTAATGTATTAGTAGTAGTGTAGTTCTGACTGTGTGTGATATTGTAGAGGTAATGTATTAGTAGTAGTGTAGTTCTTTGTGTGTGATATTGTAGAGGTAATGTATTAGTAGTAGTGTAGTTCTTTGTGTGAGATATTGTAGAGGTAATGTATTAGTAGTAGTGTAGTTCTTTGTGTGTGATATAGTAGAGGTAATGTATTAGTAGTAGTGTAGTTCTGACTGTGTGATATTGTAGAGGTAATGTATTAGTAGTAGTGTAGTTCTTTGTGTGTGATATAGTAGAGGTAATGTATTAGTAGTAGTGTAGTTCTGACTGTGTGATATTGTAGAGGTAATGTATTAGTAGTAGTGTAGTTCTTTGTGTGTGATATAGTAGAGGTAATGTGTTAGTAGTAGTGTAGTTCTTTGTGTGTGATATTGTAGAGGTAATGTATCAGTAGGTAATGTAGTTCTGACCGTGACTTTGTGTGTGATGGCCTTCTGGAGTCCCTCAGGAGAGATCTGGAGCAGCTCAGATACCACTCTGATCTCCTGAGCACTGACCACCATCGCCACTTCCTGGCCTTCCGCCTGTATTACAACAGGGTTAGGGCTATGGTTAGGGTCAGGGTCAGGGTTATGGGGCTATGGTTAGGGTCAGGGTCAGGGTTATAGGGTTATGGTTAGAGTCAAGGTTGGGTTATCGGGTCAGGGTCAGGGTTATAGGGTTGAGGTTAGGGGTTAGGGGTTAAGGTACCTGGAATGGTTGGAAGTATACATTTCCCAGGTGTAGTATGGAGGACAACAATCTGTAGATGGGTTAGGGTTTAGGGGTTAGGGGTTAAGGTCCCTGGAATGGTTGGAAGTATACATTTCCCAGGTGTAGTATGGAGGACAACAATCCGTAGATGGGTTAGGGTTTAGGGGTTAGGGGTTAAGGTACCTGGAATGGTTGGAAGTATACATTTCCCAGGTGTAGTATGGAGGACAATAATCTGTAGATGGGTTAGGGTTTAGGGGTTAGGGGTTAAGGTCCCTGGAATGGTTGGAAGTATACATTTCCCAGGTGTAGTATGGAGGACAACAATCTGTAGATGGGTTAGGGTTTAGGGGTTAGGGGTTAAGGTACCTGGAATGGTTGGAAGTATACATTTCCCAGGTGTAGTATGGAGGACAACAATCTGTAGATGGTTAGGGGTTAAGGTACCTGGAATGGTTGGAAGTATACATTTCCCAGGTGTAGTACAGAGGACAGTAGTCTATAGACGCCATTCTGCTCATCAGGACTGAAACACAGGATGTCCATGGCACTCTGCACACGGCTGAAATCTGCCCCGTCATCCTTCCCCTCCATCACACAGTCACCACCCTGGTTTAGAGAGACACACCAAGGGAGAAACTGTGGTGTAGACAGATAGTAGTCAGAGGGTCTGGGTTGTTCTCCCTCAGAACGCATTTCCTGCAATTATACACATGACTTATTATGCCTCTCTGGAGGGGTATTTAGAGGGGTATATGGAGGGGTATTTTGAGGGGTATATGGAGTGGTATTTAGAGGGGTATATGGAGTGGTATTTAGAGGGGTATATGGAGGGGGTATTTTGAGGGGTATATGGAGGGGTATTTTGAGGGGTATATGGAGGGGTATTTAGAGGGGTATATGGAGGGGGTTTTAGAGGGGTATATGGAGGGGTATTTAGAGGGGTATATGGAGGGGTATTTAGAGGGGTATATGGAGGGGTATTTTGAGGGGTATATGGAGGGGTAATTTGAGAGATATATGGAGGGGTATTTAGAGGAGTATATGGAGGGGTATTTAGAGGGGTATATGGAGGGGTATTTTGAGAGGTATATGGAGGGGTATTTAGAGGGGTATATGGAGGGGTATTTAGAGGGGTATATGGAGGGGTATTTTGAGGGGTATATGAGGGGTATTTTGAGGGGTATATGGAGGGGTATTTTGAGGGGTATATGGAGGGGTATTTTGAGGGGTATATGGAGGGGTATTTTGAGAGGTATATTGAGGGGTATTTTGAGGGGTATATGGAGGGGTATTTTGAGGGGTATATGGAGGGGTATTTTGAGGGGTATATGGAGGGGTATATGAGGGGTATTTTGAGGGGTATATGGAGGGGTATTTTGAGAGGTATATGGAGGGGTATTTTGAGGGGTATATGGAGGGGTATTTTGAGAGGTAAATGGAGGGGTATTTTGAGGGGTATATGGAGTGGTATTTTGAGAGGTATATGGAGGGGTATTTTGAGGGGTATATGGAGGGGTATTTTGAGGGGTATATGAGGGGTATTTTTGAGAGGTATATGGAGGGGTATTTTTAGGGGTATATGGAGGGGTATTGTGAGAGGTATATGGAGGGGAATTTTGAGAGGTATATGGAGGGGTATTTTGAGAGGTATATGGAAGGGTATTTTGAGGGGTATATGGAGGGGTATTTTTAGAGGTATATGGAGGGGTATTTTGAGGGGTATATGGAGGGGTATTTTGAGAGGTATATGGAGGGGTATTTTGAGGGGTATATGGAGGGGTATTTTGAGGGGTATATGGAGGGGTATATGAGGGGTATTTTGAGGGGTATATGGAGGGGTATTTTGAGGGGTATATGAGGGGTATTTTGAGAGGTATATGGAGGGGTATTTTGAGAGGTATATGGAGGTATATTTTGAGAGGTATTTGGAGGGGTATTTTGAGGGGTATATTAGGGGTATTTTGAGGGGTATATGGAGGGGTATTTTGAGAGGTATATGAGGGGTATTTTGAGGGGTATATGAGGGGTATTTTGAGAGGTATATGAGGGGTATTTTGAGGGGTATATGAGGGGTATTTTGAGAGGTATATGGAGGGGTATTTTGAGATGTATATGGAGGGGTATTTTGAGAGGTATATGGAGGGGTATTTTGAGAGGTATATGAGGGGTATTTTGAGGGGTATATGAGGGGTATATGGAGGGGTATTTTGAGAGGTATATGAGGGGTATTTTGAGGGGTATTTCGAGAGGTATATGAGGGGTATTTCGAGAGGTATATGAGGGGTATTTTGAGGGGTATATGAGGGGTATTTTGAGAGGTATATGAGGGGTATTTTGAGAGGTATATGAGGGGTATTTTGAGGGGTATATGAGGGGTATTTTGAGAGGTATATGAGGGGTATTTTGAGAGGTATATGAGGGGTATTTTGAGGGGTATATGAGGGGTATTTTGAGAGGTATATGAGGGGTATTTTGAGGGGTATATGGAGGGGTATTTTGAGAGGTATATGGAGGGGTATTTTGAGAGGTATATGGAGGGGTATTTTGAGGGGTATATGGAGGGGTATTTTGAGAGGTATATGGAGGGGTATTTAGAGGGGTATATGAGGGGTATTTTGAGGGGTATATGAGGGGTATTTTGAGAGGTATATGAGGGGTATTTTGAGGGGTATAGGAGGGGTATTTTGAGAGGTATATGAGGGGTATTTTGAGAGGTATATGGAGGGGTATTTTGAGAGGTATATGGAGGGGTATTTTGAGAGGTATATGGAGGGGTATTTTGAGGGGTATATGAGGGGTATTTTGAGAGGTATATGGAGGGGTATTTAGAGGGGTATTTTGAGGGGTATATGAGGGGTATTTTGAGAGGTATATGAAGGGGTATTTAGAGGGGTATATGGAGGGGTATTTTGAGGGGTATATGAGGGGTATTTTGAGAGGTATATGGAGGGGTATTTAGAGGGGTATATGGAGGGGTATTTTGAGGGGTATATGAGGGGTATTTTGAGAGGTATATGCAGGGGTATTTAGAGGGGTATATGGAGGGGTATTTAGAGGGGTATATGGAGGGGTATTTTGAGGGGTATATGACGGGTATTTTTTGAGGTATATGGAGGGGTATTTAGAGGGGTATATGGAGGGGTATTTAGAGGGGTATTTTTAGGGTATATGAGAGGTATATGGAGGGGTATTTTGAGGGGTATATGAGGGGTATTTTGAGGGGTATATGAGGGGTATTTTGAGGGGTATATGGAGGGGTATTTTGAGAGGTATATGAGGGGTATTTTGAGAGGTATATGGAGGGGTATTTTGAGAGGTATATGGAGGGGTATTTTGAGGGGTATATGGAGGGGTATTTTTAGAGGTATATGGAGGGGTATTTTGAGGGGTATATGAGGGGTATTTTGAGAGGTATATGGAGGGGTATTTTGAGGGGTATATGAGGGGTATTTTGAGAGGTATATGGAGGGGTATTTAGAGGGGTATATGGAGGGGTATTTTGAGGGGTATATGAGGGGTATTTTGAGAGGTATATGGAGGGGTATTTAGAGGGGTATATGGAGGGGTATTTTGAGGGGTATATGAGGGGTATTTTGAGAGGTATATGGAGGGGTATTTAGAGGGGTATATGGAGGGGTATTTAGAGGGGTATATGGAGGGGTATTTTGAGGGGTATATGACGGGTATTTTGTGAGGTATATGGAGGGGTATTTAGAGGGGTATATGGAGGGGTATTTAGAGGGGTATTTTTAGGGGTATATGAGAGGTATATGGAGGGGTATTTTGAGGGGTATATGAGGGGTATTTTGAGAGGTATATGAGGGGTATTTTGAGGGGTATATGGTTGTGGTGTGAGTGTGTGTGTGTGTGTGTGTGTGTGTACCTGGTTGGGGGGGGGGGGGGGGGTGTGTGTGTGAACCTGGTTGTGGTGTGAGTGTGTGTGTGTGTGTGTGTGTGTACCTGGTTGAGGGGTGTGTGTGTGTGTGTGTGTGTACCTGGTTGTGGTGTGAGTGTGTGTATGTGTGTGTGTGTACCTGGTTGAGGGGTGTGTGTGTGTGTACCTGGTTGTGGTGTGAGTATGTGTGTGTGTGTGTGTGTGCGTGTGTACCTGGTTGAGGGGTGTGTGTGTGTGTGTGTGTGTGTGTTTGTACCTGGTTGTGGTGTGAGTGTGTGTGTGTGTGTGTGTGTGTACCTGGTTGAGGGGGGGGTGTGTGTGTGTACCTGGTTGTGGTGTGAGTGTGTGTGTGTGTGTGTGTGTACCTGGTTGAGGGGGGGGGGTGTGTACCTGGTTGAGGAGGGGTGTGTGTGTGTGTACCTGGTTGAGGGGGGGGGGGGTGTGTGTACCTGGTTGAGGGGGGGGGGGGTGTGTACCTGGTTGAGGTGTGTATACCTGGTTGAGGGGGGGGGGGTGTGTGTACCTGGTTGAGGGGGGTGTGTGTGTGTGTGTACCTGGTTGAGGGGGGGGTGTGTGTACCTGGTTGAGGTGTGTATACCTGGTTGAGGGGGGGGGGGGTGTACCTGGTTGAGAGGGGGGGTGTGTGTACCTGGATGAGGTGTGTATACCTGGTTGAGGTGGGGTGTGTGTGTGTACCTGGTTGAGGTGTGTATACCTGGTTGAGGGGGGTGTGTGTGTGTACCTGGTTGAGGTGTGTATACCTGGTTGAGGGGGCGTGTGTGTGTGTACCTGGTTGAGGTGTGTATACCTGGTTGAGGGGGGGGGGGTGTGTGTACCTGGTGGAGGGGTGTGTGTGTGTACCTGGTTGAGGTGTGTATACCTGGTTGAGGGGGGGGGGGTGTGTGTACCTGGTTGAGGTGTGTATACCTGGTTGAGGGGGGGTGTGTGTGTACCTGGTTGAGGTGTGTATACCTGGTTTAGGGGGGGGGTGTGTGTGTGTACCTGTTGAGGTGTGTATACCTGGTTGAGGGGGATGTGTGTGTGTGTGTGTGTGTGTGTGTGTGTGTGTGTGTGTGTGTACCTGGTTGAGGTGTGTATACCTGGTTGAGGGGGGGGGTGTGTACCTGGTTGAGGTGTGTATACCTGGTTGAGGGGGGTGTGTGTGTGTGTGTGTACCTGGTTGAGGTGTGTATACCTGGTTGAGGGGTGTGTGTGTGTGTGTGTGTGTGTGTGTGTACCTGGTTGAGGTGTGTATACCTGGTTGAGGGGGGGGGTGTGTGTGTACCTGGTTGAGGGGTGTGTGTGTGTGTGTGTGTGTGTGTGTGTGTGTGTGTGTGTGTGTGTGTGTGTGTGTGTGTGTGTGTGTGTGTGTGTGTGTGTGTGTGTGAGTGTGTGTGTGTGTGTGTGTGTGTGTACCTGGTTGAGGTGTGTATACCTGGTTGAGGGGTGTGTGTGTGTGTGTGTGTGTGTGTGTGTGTGTGTGTGTGTGTGTGTGTGTGTGTGTGTGTGTGTGTGTGTGTGTACCTGGTTAAGGTAAAAGTATGTCTCCGCCTCCTGCAGGTAAAGAGAGTTTTTGTCGTGAGGCTCCAGACCAGACAGCATCTCATAGAAGATATGGTAGTTTCTCTCTGATTTGGCCTGAACACACAAACACACACACAGACAGATGGTTAGAAGATACAACAATATATAGCTGGGGTTGGAACTGGTTCAGGGAACCGAACCAAACACTGGAAAATAAGGAACAGAATCAGAATCAGAAACCAAAGTGACCTCTAATGTTCTGGAACAGAACCTGTTAATATAGTTATTTTACATTCCAGGCATGGGAACCGGTTAATAACGTTATTTTACATTCCAGGCATGGGAACCGGTTAATAACGTTATTTTACATTCCAGGCATGGGAACCGGTTAATATAGTTATTTTACAATCCAGGCATGGGAACCGGTTAATAATGTTATTTTACATTCCAGGCATGGGAACCGGTTAATAACGTTATTTTACATTCCAGGCATGGGAACCGGTTAATATAGTTATTTTACATTCCAGGCATGGGAACCGGTTAATAACGTTATTTTACATTCCAGGCATGGGAACCGGTTAATAACGTTATTTTACATTCCAGGCATGGGAACCGGTTAATAACGTTATTTTACATTCCAGGCATGGGAACCGGTTAATATAGTTATTTTACATTCCAGGCATGGGAACCGGTTAATAACGTTATTTTACATTCCAGGCATGGGAACCGGTTAATAACGTTATTTTACATTCCAGGCATGGGAACCGGTTAATAACGTTATTTTACATTCCAGGCATGGGAACCGGTTAATAACGTTATTTTACGTTCCAGGCATGGGAACCGGTTAATATAGTTATTTTACATTCCAGGCATGGGAACCGGTTAATAACGTTATTTTACATTCCAGGCATGGGAACCGGTTAATAACGTTATTTTACATTCCAGGCATGGGAACCGGTTAATAACGTTATTTTACATTCCAGGCATGGGAACCGGTTAATATAGTTATTTTACATTCCAGGCATGGGAACCGGTTAATATAGTTATTTTACATTCCAGGCATGGGAACCGGTTAATAACGTTATTTTACATTCCAGGCATGGGAACCGGTTAATAACGTTATTTTACGTCCCAGGCATGGGAACCGGTTAATAACGTTATTTTACATTCCAGGCATGGGAACCGGTTAATATAGTTATTTTACATTCCAGGCATGGGAACCGGTTAATAACGTTATTTTACATTCCAGGCATGGGAACCGGTTAATATAGTTATTTTACATTCCAGGCATGGGAACCGGTTAATAACGTTATTTTACGTCCCAGGCATGGGAACCGGTTAATAACGTTAATAACTCCCTCTGTCACTCAGAAAGCTCCTATGCCCTCCCTCTGTCACTCAGAAAGCTCCTATGCCCTCCCTCTGTCACTCAGAAAGCTCCTATGCCCTCCCTCTGTCACTCAGAAAGCTCCTATGCCCTCCCTCTGTCACTCAGAAAGCTCCTATGCCCTCCCTCTGTCACTCAGAAAGCTCCTATGCCCTCCCTCTGTCACTCAGAAAGCTCCTATGCCCTCCCTCTGTCACTCAGAAAGCTCCTATGCCCTCCCTCTGTCACTCAGAAAGCTCCTATGCCCTCCCTCTGTCACTCAGAAAGCTCCTATGCCCTCCCTCTGTCACTCAGAAAGCTCCTATGCCCTCCCTCTGTCACTCAGAAAGCTCCTATGCCCTCCCTCTGTCATGGGTGTTAGTGTGTTAGTATGTGGTGTGTGTTCTCTGTGTGTGTGGTGTGTGTTCTCTGTGTGTGTGTTGTGTGTGTTCTCTGTGTGTGTGTGTTCTGTGTGTGTGTGTTCTGTGTGTGTGTGTGTGTGTGTGTGTTCTGTGTGTGTTCTGTGTGTGTGTGTGGTGTGTTTGTTTGTGTGTGTGTGGCGTGTGTGTGTGTGGTGTGTGTGTGTGTGTCTCACCTGAAAGACGATGCGGGATTTCTCCAGCAGATACTGAGACGTTATGGCACCGCTGACCACACCCCTACACACACACACACACACACACACACACACACACACACACACACACACACACACACACACACACACACACACAGTGACTTCTCTTGTCTCTCAGTGTTAAGTAAACCATGGTTCATTAATAAGTCATGTATGACTCAGCATTATGGGAGTTGAGCTGACACCGTGTTACACCTTGTCATGTACCTGTCCAACAGCCACCACCCTGTTATAGCAGCAGAGTTGCCGTTGTTGGCACCTTAATTAGGGAGGATGGGCTCGTGGTAATGACTGGAGAGGAATCAGTGGAATGGTATCAAATACATCAGACACATGGTTTCCAGGCTTGTGGTAATGACTGGAGAGGAATCAGTGGAATGGTATGAAATACATCAGACACATGGTTTCCAGGCTTGTGGTAATGACTGAAGAGGAATCAGTGGAATGGTATCAAATACATCAGACACATGGTTTCCAGGCTTGTGGTAATGACTGGAGAGGAATCAGTGGAATGGTATCAAATACATCAGACACATGGTTTCCAGGCTTGTGGTAATGACTATAGCAGAATCAATGGAATGGTATCAAATACATCAGACACATGGTTTCCAGGCTTGTGGTAATGACTGGAGAGGAATCAGTGGAATGGTATCAAATACATCAGACACATGGTTTCCAGGCTTGTGGTAATGACTATAGCAGAATAAGTGGAATGGTATCAAATACATCAGACACATGGTTTCCAGGCTTGTGGTAATGACTGGAGAGGAATCAGTGGAATGTTATCAAATACATCAGACACATGGTTTCCAGGCTTGTGGTAATGACTATAGCAGAATAAGTGGAATGGTATCAAATACATCAGACACATGGTTTCCAGGCTTGTGGTAATGACTGGAGAGGAATCAGTGGAATGGTATCAAATACATCAGACACATGGTTTCCAGGCTTGTGGTAATGACTATAGCAGAATCAATGGAATGGTATCAAATACATCAGCCACATGCTTTCCAGACTTGTGGTAATGACTATAGCAGAATCCGTGGAATGGTATCAAATACATCAGCCACATGGTTTCCAGGCTTGTGGTAATGACTATAGCAGAATCAATGGAATGGTATCAAATACATCAGACACATGGTTTCCAGGCTTGTGGTAATGACTGGAGAGGAATCAGTGGAATGGTATCAAATACATCAGACACATGGTTTCCAGGCTTGTGGTAATGACTGGAGAGGAATCAGTGGAATGGTATCAAATACATCAGACACATGGTTTCCAGGCTTGTGGTAATGACTGAAGAGGAATCAGTGGAATGGTATCAAATACATCAGACACATGGTTTCCAGGCTTGTGGTAATGACTGGAGAGGAATCAGTGGAATGGTATCAAATACATCAGACACATGGTTTCCAGGCTTGTGGTAATGACTGGAGAGGAATCAGTGGAATGGTATCAAATACATCAGACACATGGTTTCCAGGCTTGTGGTAATGACTGAAGAGGAATCAGTGGAATGGTATCAAATACATCAGACACATGGTTTCCAGGCTTGTGGTAATGACTGGAGAGGAATCAGTGGAATGGTATCAAATACATCAGACACATGGTTTCCAGGCTTGTGGTAATGACTGGAGAGGAATCAGTGGAATGGTATCAAATACATCAGACACATGGTTTCCAGGCTTGTGGTAATGACTGGAGAGGAATCAGTGGAATGGTATCAAATACATCAGACACATGGTTTCCAGGCTTGTGGTAATGACTGAAGAGGAATCAGTGGAATGGTATCAAATACATCAGACACATGGTTTCCAGGCTTGTGGTAATGACTGGAGAGGAATCAGTGGAATGGTATCAAATACATCAGACACATGGTTTCCAGGCTTGTGGTAATGACTGGAGAGGAATCAGTGGAATGGTATCAAATACATCAGACACATGGTTTCCAGGCTTGTGGTAATGACTGGAGAGGAATCAGTGGAATGGTATCAAATACATCAGACACATGGTTTCCAGGCTTGTGGTAATGACTGAAGAGGAATCAGTGGAATGGTATCAAATACATCAGACACATGGTTTCCAGGCTTGTGGTAATGACTGGAGAGGAATCAGTGGAATGGTATCAAATACATCAGACACATGGTTTCCAGGCTTGTGGTAATGACTGGAGAGGAATCAGTGGAATGGTATCAAATACATCAGACACATGGTTTCCAGGCTTGTGGTAATGACTGGAGAGGAATCAGTGGAATGGTATCAAATACATCAGACACATGGTTTCCAGGCTTGTGGTAATGACTGAAGAGGAATCAGTGGAATGGTATCAAATACATCAGACACATGGTTTCCAGGCTTGTGGTAATGACTGAAGAGGAATCAGTGGAATGGTATCAAATACATCAGACACATGGTTTCCAGGCTTGTGGTAATGACTGGAGAGGAATCAGTGGAATGGTATCAAATACATCAGACACATGGTTTCCAGGCTTGTGGTAATGACTGGAGAGGAATCAGTGGAATGGTATCAAATACATCAGACACATGGTTTCCAGGCTTGTGGTAATGACTGAAGAGGAATCAGTGGAATGGTATCAAATACATCAGACACATGGTTTCCAGGCTTGTGGTAATGACTGGAGAGGAATCAGTGGAATGGTATCAAATACATCAGACACATGGTTTCCAGGCTTGTGGTAATGACTGGAGAGGAATCAGTGGAATGGTATCAAATACATCAGACACATGGTTTCCAGGCTTGTGGTAATGACTGGAGAGGAATCAGTGGAATGGTATCAAATACATCAGACACATGGTTTCCAGGCTTGTGGTAATGACTGAAGAGGAATCAGTGGAATGGTATCAAATACATCAGACACATGGTTTCCAGGCTTGTGGTAATGACTGGAGAGGAATCAGTGGAATGGTATCAAATACATCAGACACATGGTTTCCAGGCTTGTGGTAATGACTGGAGAGGAATCAGTGGAATGGTATCAAATACATCAGACACATGGTTTCCAGGCTTGTGGTAATGACTGGAGAGGAATCAGTGGAATGGTATCAAATACATCAGACACATGGTTTCCAGGCTTGTGGTAATGACTGAAGAGGAATCAGTGGAATGGTATCAAATACATCAGACACATGGTTTCCAGGCTTGTGGTAATGACTGGAGAGGAATCAGTGGAATGGTATCAAATACATCAGACACATGGTTTCCAGGCTTGTGGTAATGACTGGAGAGGAATCAGTGGAATGGTATCAAATACATCAGACACATGGTTTCCAGGCTTGTGGTAATGACTGGAGAGGAATCAGTGGAATGGTATCAAATACATCAGACACATGGTTTCCAGGCTTGTGGTAATGACTGAAGAGGAATCAGTGGAATGGTATCAAATACATCAGACACATGGTTTCCAGGCTTGTGGTAATGACTGAAGAGGAATCAGTGGAATGGTATCAAATACATCAGACACATGGTTTCCAGGCTTGTGGTAATGACTGAAGAGGAATCAGTGGAATGGTTTCAAGGTTTTTGATGCCATTACATTAGCCCCGTCTCCCTGAGCAGCATCCACTGGTAAAGACAGTTACTGTGGTAACGTGGGGTATGTACAGAGTTACCGTGGTAACGTGGGGTATAGAGAGGGTTGCTGTGGTAATGTGGGGTAAAGACAGTGTTACCATAGTAATGCCATGGTAACAGTGTTACTGTGGTAATGTAATCATGTAAAGTCAGAACTCACTCCTCCAGAAATATCTCCACATATTTCCCGAAGCGGCTAGAGTTGTCATTCCGGACAGTTTTGGCATTCCCAAAGGATTCCAACAGGGGCGTGGCCTCCAGGATCTGTTACCATGACAACCAACTAGTATTCAGAGTAGTTACAAGGGTTACTAACAGTAGTTATTATGGGAACAACAACCAACAACAACAGCAATAACAATAAAAGCTACAGACAGTCTGGGTGATCAGGGGCGGAGGGAGAACAGATAGGATAATAACAGGTGGGTATGGTCAGTATGTTTACATGTACACTGAAGAGTATCGTATGTATCTGTTGTGTAATATTGTGTTGACCTGTTGTGTAATGTTGTGTTTACCCGTTGTGTAATGTTGTGTTGACCTGTTGTGTAATGTTGTGTTTACCTGTAGTGTAATGTTGTGTTTACCTGTTGTGTAATGTTGTGTTTACCTGTTGTGTAATGTTGTGTTGACCTGTTGTGTAATGTTGTGTTGACCTGTTGTGTAATGTTGTGTTTACCTGTTGTGTTGACCTGTTGTGTAATGTTGTGTTTACCTGTTGTGTAATGTTGTGTTGACCTGTTGTGTAATGTTGTGTTGACCTGTTGTGTTGACCTGTTGTGTAATGTTGTGTTGACCTGTTGTGTTGACCTGTTGTGTAATGTTGTGTTGACCTGTTGTGTTTACCTGTTGTGTTTACCTGTTGTGTAATGTTGTGTTGACCTGTTGTGTAATGTTGTGTTGACCTGTTGTGTAATGTTGTGTTTACCTGTTGTGTAATGTTGTGTTGACCTGTTGTGTAATGTTGTGTTGACCTGTTGTGTAATGTTGTGTTGACCTGTTGTGTTGACCTGTTGTGTAATGTTGTGTTGACCTGTTGTGTAATGTTGTGTTGACCTGTTGTGTTGACCTGTTGTGTAATGTTGTGTTGACCTGTTGTGTTTACCTGTTGTGTAATGTTGTGTTTACCTGTTGTGTAATGTTGTGTTGACCTGTTGTGTAATGTTGTGTTTATCTGTTGTGTAATGTTGTGTTGACCTGTTGTGTTGACCTGTTGTGTAATGTTGTGTTGACCTGTTGTGTTGACCTGTTGTGTAATGTTGTGTTGACCTGTTGTGTAATGTTGTGTTTACCTGTTGTGTAATGTTGTGTTGACCTGTTGTGTAATGTTGTGTTTACCTGTTGTGTAATGTTGTGTTTACCTGTTGTGTAATGTTGTGTTTACCTGTTGTGTAATGTTGTGTTTACCTGTTGTGTAATGTTGTGTTGACCTGTTGTGTAATGTTGTGTTGACCTGTTGTGTAATGTTGTGTTTACCTGTTGTGTAATGTTGTGTTGACCTGTTGTGTAATGTTGTGTTTACCTGTTGTGTAATGTTGTGTTGACCTGTTGTGTAATGTTGTGTTGACCTGTTGTGTAATGTTGTGTTGACCTGTTGTGTTGACCTGTTGTGTAATGTTGTGTTGACCTGTTGTGTTTACCTGTTGTGTAATGTTGTGTTTATCTGTTGTGTAATGTTGTGTTTACCTGTTGTGTAATGTTGTGTTTACCTGTTGTGTAATGTTGTGTTTACCTGTTGTGTAATGTTGTGTTGACCTGTTGTGTAATGTTGTGTTTATCTGTTGTGTAATGTTGTGTTGACCTGTTGTGTTGACCTGTTGTGTAATGTTGTGTTTACCTGTTATGTAATGTTGTGTTGACCTGTTGTGTGATGTTGTGTTTATCTGTTGTGTAATGTTGTGTTGACCTGTTGTGTAATGTTGTGTTTACCTGTTGTGTAATGTTGTGTTGACCTGTTGTGTTTACCTGTTGTGTAATGTTGTGTTTATCTGTTGTGTAATGTTGTGTTTACCTGTTGTGTTTACCTGTTGTGTAATATTGTGTTGACCTGTTGTGTGATATTGTGTTGACCTGTTGTGTAATGTTGTGTTGACCTGTTGTGTAATGTTGTGTTTACTTGTTGTGTAATGTTGTGTTGACCTGTTGTGTAATGTTGTGTTGACCTGTTGTGTAATGTTGTGTTGACCTGTTGTGTAATGTTGTGTTGACCTGTTGTGTAATGTTGTGTTGACCTGTTGTGTAATGTTGTGTTTATCTGTTGTGTTGACCTGTTGTGTAATGTTGTGTTTATCTGTTGTGTTGACCTGTTGTGTAATGTTGTGTTTACCTGTTGTGTAATGTTGTGTTGACCTGTTGTGTAATGTTGTGTTGACCTGTTGTGTAATGTTGTGTTTATCTGTTGTGTTGACCTGTTGTGTAATGTTGTGTTTATCTGTTGTGTTGACCTGTTGTGTAATGTTGTGTTTACCTGTTGTGTTTATCTGTTGTGTTGACCTGTTGTGTAATATTGTGTTTACCTGTTGTGTAATGTTGTGTTGACCTGTTGTGTTGACCTGTTGTGTTGACCTGTTGTGTTGACCTGTTGTGTAATGTTGTGTTGACCTGTTGTGTAATGTTGTGTTGACCTGTTGTGTAATGTTGTGTTGACCTGTTGTGTAATGTTGTGTTTACCTGTTGTGTTGACCTGTTGTGTAATGTTGTGTTGACCTGTTGTGTAATGTTGTGTTGACCTGTTGTGTAATGTTGTGTTGACCTGTTGTGTAATGTTGTGTTTACCTGTTGTGTTGACCTGTTGTGTAATGTTGTGTTTACCTGTTGTGTAATGTTGTGTTGACCTGTTGTGTAATGTTGTGTTTACCTGTTGTGTTGACCTGTTGTGTAATATTGTGTTTACCTGTTGTGTAATGTTGTGTTGACCTGTTGTGTAATGTTGTGTTTACCTGTTGTGTTGACCTGTTGTGTAATGTTGTGTTGACCTGTTGTGTTGACCTGTTGTGTAATGTTGTGTTGACCTGTTGTGTAATGTTGTGTTTACCTGTTGTGTTGACCTGTTGTGTAATGTTGTGTTGACCTGTTGTGTAATGTTGTGTTTACCTGTTGTGTAATGTTGTGTTTACCTGTTGTGTAATGTTGTGTTGACCTGTTGTGTAATGTTGTGTTGACCTGTTGTGTAATGTTGTGTTGACCTGTTGTGTAATGTTGTGTTGACCTGTTGTGTTGACCTGTTGTGTAATGTTGTGTTGACCTGTTGTGTAATGTTGTGTTTACCTGTTGTGTTGACCTGTTGTGTAATGTTGTGTTGACCTGTTGTGTAATGTTGTGTTTACCTGTTGTGTAATGTTGTGTTGACCTGTTGTGTAATGTTGTGTTTACCTGTTGTGTAATGTTGTGTTTATCTGTTGTGTTGACCTGTTGTGTAATGTTGTGTTGACCTGTTGTGTTGACCTGTTGTGTAATGTTGTGTTGACCTGTTGTGTTTATCTGTTGTGTAATGTTGTGTTTACCTGTTGTGTAATGTTGTGTTGACCTGTTGTGTAATGTTGTGTTTACCTGTTGTGTAATGTTGTGTTTACCTGTTGTGTAATGTTGTGTTTACCTGTTGTGTAATGTTGTGTTGACCTGTTGTGTAATGTTGTGTTGACCTGTTGTGTAATGTTGTGTTTACCTGTTGTGTAATGTTGTGTTTACCTGTTGTGTAATGTTGTGTTTACCTGTTGTGTAATGTTGTGTTGACCTGTTGTGTAATGTTGTGTTTACCTGTTGTGTTTATCTGTTGTGTTGACCTGTTGTGTAATGTTGTGTTTATCTGTTGTGTTTACCTGTTGTGTAATGTTGTGTTTACCTGTTGTTTAATGCTGTGTTTGTGATGTATAGCTGTCAGGTAACGCAGGACCATTTTTGTGGCTTCAGTCTTCCCTGACCCACTCTCCCCACTGGAACACATTATCATCATTATCAGTCTTCCCTGACCCACTCTCCCCACTGGAACACATTATCATCATTATCAGTCTTCCCTGACCCACTCTCCCCACTGGAACACATTAACATCATTATCAGTCTTCCCTGACCCACTCTCCCCACTGGAACACATTATCATCATTATCAGTCTTCCCTGACCCCCTCTCCCCACTGGAACATTAAACCATTATCAACCCTTTCCACTGGTGTGAGTTGACCTGTGGATAGGGCTGAATGTAAATGTTTTTAAAAGAAGATATTTAACATGGTAGCAGTTGAAAGAACAGTTTGGATATTATGGGAAAACTACTAGATCAAAGGTGAGGACACAACAAATCATCACCAACACATAGTAACATGAGAAATATGACTGGAAGATGTGAGGGAGGAGCATCCCTGAGCTCTCACCTCATGTATAGCATTTTACATGCCCCAGAATGCAATTTTCAACCTGTATACAGGTACGAGTGTAAAGGGCTACACACATTATCCATATTAAACCATTATGAACATGATCAGTCTCGCCATTGAAACACATTATCAACATTATCAATGTTATCAACACTATCAACCAATGTCAAACATTACTAACCAATATCAACCCCAAATGAATGCATTATCTACATTTTCAAGACAAACTGCATGACTGCAGCATTACCAGCCTTATCAACACCATCACTCCCAGTAACAGCACATTATCCTTGTACAGAGCCTTCAGAAAGTATTCATATCCCGTGACTTATTACACCTCTGGTTGTGTTACAGCCTGAGTTACTTATTACACCTCTGGTTGTGTTACAGCCTGAGTTACTTATTACACCTCTGGTTGTGTTACAGCCTGAGTTACTTATTACACCTCTGGTTGTGTTACAGCCTGAGTTACTTATTACACCTCTGGTTGTGTTACAGCCTGAGTTACTTATTACACCTCTGGTTGTGTTACAGCCTGAGTTACTTATTACACCTCTGGTTGTGTTACAGCCTGAGTTACTTATTACACCTCTGGTTGTGTTACAGCCTGAGTTACTTATTACACCTCTGGTTGTGTTACAGCCTGAGTTACTTATTACACCTCTGGTTGTGTTACAGCCTGAGTTCAAAATGGATTCAATTGATGTGTTTTCTCCCCCATCTACACACAATACCCCATAATGACAAGAGCAAATTCATTGAAAATGAAATACAGAAATATCTAATTTCCATAAGTATTCACACCTCTGAGTAAATACTTTGTAGAAGCATCTTTGGCAGCGGTTACAGCTGTGTGTTTCTGGGTCAGTCTCTTAGAGCTTTCCTCTCCTGGACTCGTTGTTGATCAGTACAAAAACAAATCAGGTCTTGCCATAGATTTTCAAGTAGATTCAAGTCAAAACTGTAACTCGAATATTCTTGGTAAGCAACCAGTGTAGATTTGCCCTTGTGTTTTAGGTTATTGTCCTGCTGAAAGGTTCATTCATCTCCCAGTGCAGATTGAACAAGGTTTTCCTCTAGGATTTTGCCTGTGCTTAGCTCCTATTTATTTTGTATCCTGAAAAACTCCCCTCTAGATAGATAGATAGATAGATAGATAGATAGATAGATAGATAGATAGATAGATAGATAGATAGATAGATAGATAGATAGATAGATAGATAGATAGATAGATAGATAGATAGATAGATAGATAGATAGATAGATAGATAGATAGATAGATAGATAGGTACTTTATTGATCCCCGAGGGGAAATTTCTTTGTCAAGCAGCTACAACAAAACATAGGGCAGGTGCAAAATGCCAGAACGAAAATACACAAAAGACAGATACATGATACAAAGAGCGGCAGTATGAAAAAGTATAAAAATACAAGAAGTCTGGAGTGCAAAAAGCTATAAAAAGACATTGCATAGTATGGGTGGTTGGCTGAATATGTACACTATACATTGGTGGATGTTGGATGGTTAACTATACTATACAGGTCGATGGCAGAGAAATACTTCAGTAGCTAAAAATGCGATTTGATATGAGCGAGGGTAATAATAGTTTACATAATATACATACTGGTTAAATGAACAGGTAAGGGAATATTTTGCATGGTTAAATTAGCTGTACAGGTAAATATACAGTTACATTTACAGATAAGTGAATACTTGCATGTTTACACAAACTGTACAGGTAAATGACAGGAAGAGATACTTTAATAGCTAAATGTGTGTATGATATCATTGGGGTAATAATAGTAATTCCCTTAAAATACAGTCCTTAGTGCGCAGGGTTTAATTACAGATAAAAGCACGTATTGCACATTCGATATACTAAAAGCAATGAAAAAAGGTGCAACTGGCAGGATACTAATATGCATTCCTGAGTGAATGCCTACGTCCAATAATGACTTACAATATTGCATGTGATATAATATAACAACTGTACATGGGTATGTATATACAGACCTGAATGAATAAATAAGTCCTGAGTGAATGAGTGATTACGGACCAGAGTTACTCACGGATGGATGCATAATTGTTAAACTAGGTCCTAGCACCCCAACAGTTCCGACTTATGTTGCCGACCAGGTCTATGCAACAATTCCAGAGTTTTATTATTCCTGGTTGGGCACTTCACGAACTGTTTGAACGTGGGCAGCGTTGAAGAGAGAGATGCATGGTTAAAATCCCCAGAAATGGCAAAGAAGGCACTGGGATGCGCTGTCTGTAACATCGCGATAACAGAGTGGATGACGTCACACGCTGTGTTTGCGTCAGCGGAGGGCGGGATGTAAACAATAACAGCAATGGCCGCCGTGAATTCCCTCGGCAAATAGTAGGGTCTCAGGCTAACGGCTAAAAGCTCAATGTCCAGGCTACAAAACTGTTCCTTAACAGTAATATGGTTCGGATTACACCATCTGTTGTTTACTAATACAGCCAGCCCACCACCCTTACTCTTACCGGAAGAAACGCTATCCCTGTCCGCTCTGATGGTCTGGAACCCGCCGATAGTGACGTTCTCTATGGGGATGTTATCATTCAGCCATGTCTCTGTAAAGCACAATAGGCTAGCTTCCCGGTATTCTCTTTTTCCACGGACCAGACCGTCAAGCTCATCCACCTTGTTATGTAGTGATCTCACGTTGCCCATAATGATAGACGGTATAGCCGGCTTGTACTTCCTCATCTTTGCCTTACACTTCAATCCCGCCCTGCGTCCACGCCGTCGCCTTTTCAACTCGTCCGGAATATCAAACATTTCCCTGGGATGCAATAGCTAAATCCAGGAGCTGGGCTTGATTGTAAATAATTGAGGATTTGCGTGAACGATCGGCGCTGAGAAAAATAAAAAGTGCCTCAGTAATAAAAAGGACGGTTAAAACCTTCGTAAAACACACACTCCATAATCTTGAACTATTATTATTAAACTGTTGCAAAAAAACTCACGAAAAACGTATTAAAACAACAATTAACCCACAAACAATCGGAGCTGCTTAAAGGCGACCAGCAGGGCGGCGCCAATCACTCAAGACATTTAAGCTTTTCATTTTTTATTTGTAAACATTTAAAAAAAACATAATTCCACTTTGACATTATGGGGTATTATGTGAAGGCCAGTGAAAAACATCTTCATTTTATCCATTTTAAATTCAGGCTGAAAAGGGGTGTGAATACTTTCTGAAGGCACTGGATACAGTATACATTATCCCCACTACAACACATTATCTGTGATATTCTAGTATTCTTATATATACACCATAATTTATCAACATTATCACAGCATTATCACAACATTATGTTGACTTGTACCTGATAATGATACACTGGTTGTGCTTGGCATCCATCATGGTGGTGTAGGAAGCATTGGCGATGGCAAACAGATGACTGGGAGACAAGAGAGGACAGAGGAGAGAGTTCAACTATACTGTATAACTTCTACAACATAGAGAGAGGAGAGAGGGTTATAGTTTATATATGGTGTAGGAAACAGATGACTGGGAGACAAGAGAGGACAGAGGAGAGAGTTCAACTATACTGTATAACTTCTACAACATAGAGAGAGGAGAGAGAGGGTTATAGTTTATATATGGTGTAGGAAACAGATGACTGGGAGACAAGAGAGGACAGAGGAGAGAGTTCAACTATACTGTATAACTTCTACAACATAGAGAGAGGAGAGAGAGGGTTATAGTTTATATATGGTGTAGGAAACAGATGACTGGGAGACAAGAGAGGACAGAGGAGAGAGAGGGTTATAGTTTATATATGGTGTAGGAAACAGATGACTGGGAGACAAGAGAGGACAGAGGAGAGAGAGGGTTATAGTTTATATATGGTGTAGGAAACAGATGACTGGGAGACAAGAGAGGACAGAGGAGAGAGTTCAACTATACTGTATAACTTCTACAACATAGAGAGAGGAGAGAGAGGGTTATAGTTTATATATGGTGTAGGAAACAGATGACTGGGAGACAAGAGAGGACAGAGGAGAGAGTTCAACTATACTGTATAACTTCTACAACATAGAGAGAGGAGAGAGAGGGTTATAGTTTATATATGGTGTAGGAAACAGATGACTGGGAGACAAGAGAGGACAGAGGAGAGAGTTCAACTATACTGTATAACTTCTACAACATAGAGAGAGGAGAGAGAGGGTTATAGTTTATATATGGTGTAGGAAACAGATGACTGGGAGACAAGAGAGGACAGAGGAGAGAGAGGGTTATAGTTTATATATGGTGTAGGAAACAGATGACTGGGAGACAAGAGAGGACAGAGGAGAGAGAGGGTTATAGTTTATATATGGTGTAGGAAACAGATGACTGGGAGACAAGAGAGGACAGAGGAGAGAGTTCAACTACTGAACAGGTACTGAACCATCCATAGTGAGACTGAACAGGTATTGAACCATCCATAATGAGACTGACCAGGTATTGAACCATCCATAATGAGACTGACAAGGTATTGAACCATCCATAGTGAGACTGAACAGGTATTGAACCATCCATAATGAGACTGACAAGGTATTGAACATTCGTAATGGTGTGAGTTTGTGTGCGTGGTGTGGTGTGTGTGTGCGTGTGTGTGTGTGTGGTTGTGTGGTTGTGTGTGTGTGTGTGTGTGGTGTGTAGTGTGTCTTATGGAGGGTTGTCTGCTATTAGACACAGAGAGAGTTGTGGAGTGTGTGTGTGGTTGTGTAGTGTGTGTGGTTGTGTGTGTGTGTGGTTGTGTATGCTGTGTGGTTATGTAGTGTGTGTGGTTGTGTAGTGTGTGTGGTTGTGTAGTGTTTGTAGTGTGTGTGGCTGTATAGTGTGTGTGGTTGTGTAGTGTGTGTGGCTGTATAGTGTGTGTGGTTGTGTAGTGTTTGTAGTGTGTGTGGCTGTATAGTGTGTGTGGTGTGTAGTGTTTGTAGTGTGTGTGGCTGTATAGTGTGTGTGGTGTGTGTAGTGGTTGTATAGTGTGTGTGGTTGTATAGTGTGTGTAGTGTGTGTGGTGTGTGTGGCTGTATAGTGTGTGTGGTGTGTGTAGTGTTTGTAGTGTGTGTGGCTGTATAGTGTGTGTAGTGTTTGTAGTGTGTGTGGCTGTGTAGTGTGTGTGGTGTGTGTAGTGGTTGTATAGTGTGTGTGTGGTTGTGTAGTGTGTGTAGTGTGTGTGTGTAGTGTAGTGTGTCTTACGGAGGGTTGTCTGCTATTCCACACAGAGAGAGACAGTGTGGTTGTGTAGTGTGTGTGTGTGGTTGTGTAGCGTGTGTGTGTGTAGGGTTGTGTAGTGTGTGTGTGTGGTTGTGTAGTGTGTGTGTGTATGTGGTTGTGTGGTTGTGTAGTGTGTCTTACGGAGGGTTGTCTGCTATTCTGTGTCCTTCATACTGCTGCACCATGTCAGTCCCATAGATGTTGAACAGCTTATAGGGGTTCACTGAGACCAGGATACTACCTATATACGTCTGAGAGAGAGAGAGAGAGAGAGAGAGATATTGATTGGGCCAAGAAACACAAGCAATGGACATTAGACCGGTGGAAATTTGTCCTTTGGTCTGGAGTCCAAATTTGAGATTTTTGGTTCCAATCTCAACCCAATTGAGATGGTTTGGGGTGAGTCGGACCGCAGTGAAGGAAAAGCAGCCAACAAGTGCTCAGCATATCTGGGAACTCCTTCAAGACTGATGGAAAAGCATTGTAGGTGAAGCTGGTTTAGAGGGGGAGAGAGAGAGAGAAGGGGGGTGAGAGAAAGAGAGAGGGGGGAGAGAGAGAAAGAGAGAGGGGGGAGAGAGAGGGGTGGGGAGGGAGAGGGGGGGAGAGAGAGAGAGAGAAAGAGAGAGGGGGGAGAGAGAGGGGTGGGGAGGGAGAGGGGGGGAGAGAGAGAGAGAGAAAGAGAGAGGAGGGAGAGAGAGGGGTGGGGAGGGAGGGGGGGGGGGGGGAGAGAGACAGAGCAACAAGCAACTTTCTCTCAACTGAATAGCGGGTAACAGACTGGATCATCTTTGACCAATGATGTTCAGTTGTGTTCAACCAATGATGTTCAACCATAAGCTAATAAATGTTTGGCATGACAGTATGTGAGCATATGAGTGAGTTCTTACATATACAAGTTCCTGGTCGTAACGCTTCTTCAGGTTCATTAGCACTGTTGTCTCATTCAGCTCCCTGCAAACACACAGGAAGTAGTCTCAGACACACAGGAAACAATCATAGACACACAGGAAACAGTCATAAACACACAGGAAGAGGTTACTAACACACAGGAAGTAGTTACTGATACACAGGAAACAGGAAGTAGTGTTCTTACTCTATCTGCGTCATGTCTTCCATGCCGTACGCCCAAGGCTTCACCCTGTGACCCACCGTAGGCATGCTCCTAATGGAGTGAATCTATACACACACACACACACACACACACACACACACACACACACACACACACACACACACACACACACACACACACACACACACACACACACACACACACATTCTTCATTGTCCTTGTCTGTCTGTCTCAGGTCTGGTCTGTCTGAGGTAGTGTAGGTGTCCTTGTCTGTCTGTCTCAGGTCTGGTCTGTCTGAGGTAGTGTAGGTGTCCTTGTCTGTCTGTCTCAGGTCTGCTCTGTCTGAGGTAGTGTAGGTGTCCTTGTCTGTCTGTCTCAGGTCTGGTCTGTCTGAGATAGTGTAGGTGTCCTTGTCTGTCTGTCTCATGTCTGGTCTGTCTGAGATAGTGTAGGTGTCCTTGTCTGTCTGTCTCAGGTATGGTCTGTCTGAGATAGTGTAGGTGTCCTTGTCTGTCTGTCTCAGGTCTGGTCTGTCTGAGATAGTGTAGGTGTCCTTGTCTGTCTGTCTCAGGTCTGGTCTGTCTGAGATAGTGTAGGTGTCCTTGTCTGTCTGTCTCAGGTCTGGTCTGTCTGAGATAGTGTAGGTGTCCTTGTCTGTCTGTCTCAGGTCTGGTCTGTCTGAGGTAGTGTAGGTGTCCTTGTCTGTCTGTCTCAGGTCTGGTCTGTCTGAGATAGTGTAGGTGTCCTTGTCTGACTGTCTCAGGTCTGGTCTGTCTGAGATAGTGTAGGTGTCCTTGTCTGTCTGTCTCAGGTCTGGTCTGTCTGAGATAGTGTAGGTGTCCTTGTCTGTCTGTCTCAGGTCTGGTCTGTCTGAGATAGTGTAGGTGTCCTTGTCTGTCTGTCTCAGGTCTGGTCTGTCTGAGGTAGTGTAGGTGTCCTTGTCTGTCTGTCTCAGGTCTGGTCTGTCTGAGATAGTGTAGGTGTCCTTGTCTGTCTGTCTCAGGTCTGGTCTGTCTGAGATAGTGTAGGTGTCCTTGTCTGTCTGTCTCAGGTCTGGTCTGTCTGAGATAGTGTAGGTGTCCTTGTCTGACTGTCTCAGGTCTGGTCTGTCTGAGATAGTGTAGGTGTCCTTGTCTGTCTGTCTCAGGTCTGCTCTGTCTGAGGTAGTGTAGGTGTCCTTGTCTGTCTGTCTCAGGTCTGGTCTGTCTGAGATAGTGTAGGTGTCCTTGTCTGTCTGTCTCAGGTCTGCTCTGTCTGAGGTAGTGTAGGTGTCCTTGTCTGTCTGTCTCAGGTCTGGTCTGTCTGAGATAGTGTAGGTGTCCTTGTCTGACTGTCTCAGGTCTGGTCTGTCTGAGATAGTGTAGGTGTCCTTGTCTGACTGTCTCAGGTCTGGTCTGTCTGAGATAGTGTAGGTAGTATTCTCACCATAGTAGAGAGACACGTGATTATATACAATGTAAACAAGGTTTAAAATTATCATGTTTTAGTCAAACATTATATCTGGGATTCTTGCGGTCAATTTGCAATTTAAAATATGTTTCCGGTCCCTCGAACATCCGCTCAAGAAAAATGTGTCCCGCGACTGAATCTAGTTGATGATCCCTGGTCTATGGACTCTTGTCTAAGGTAGTGCACTATATAGGGAACAGGATTACATTTGGGACACAGCCAGGAACAGACAGGCTCAGGTGAAAGGTACAGCTCCTCTAGTGAACCATGGAGCCCTGCTCTCCAGACCCTCTGATAGTAGCTGATGGAGGAGACAGCTCCTCTAGTGAACCATGGAGCCCTGCTCTCCAGACCCTCTGATAGTAGCTGATGGAGGAGGCAGCTCCTCTAGTGAACCATGGAGCCCTGCTCTCCAGACCCTCTGATAGTAGCTGATGGAGGAGGCAGCTCCTCTAGTGAACCATGGAGCCCTGCTCTCCAGACCCTCTGATAGTAGCTGATGGAGGAGGCAGCTCCTCTAGTGAACCATGGAGCCCTGCTCTCCAGACCCTCTGATAGTAGCTGATGGAGGAGGCAGCTCCTCTAGTGAACCATGGAGCCCTGCTCTCCAGACCCTCTGATAGTAGCTGATGGAGGAGACAGCTCCTCTAGTGAACCATGGAGCCCTGCTCTCCAGACCCTCTGATAATAGCTGATGGAGGAGACAGCTCCTCTAGTGAACCATGGAGCCCTGCTCTCCAGACCCTCTGATAGTAGCTGATGGAGGAGGCAGCTCCTCTAGTGAACCATGGAGCCCTGCTCTCCAGACCCTCTGATAGTAGCTGATGGAGGAGACAGCTCCTCTAGTGAACCATGGAGCCCTGCTCTCCAGACCCTCTGATAGTAGCTGATGGAGGAGACAGCTCCTCTAGTGAACCATGGAGCCCTGCTCTCCAGACCCTCTGATAGTAGCTGATGGAGGAGGCAGCTCCTCTAGTGAACCATGGAGCCCTGCTCTCCAGACCCTCTGATAGTAGCTGATGGAGGAGGCAGCTCCTCTAGTGAACCATGGAGCCCTGCTCTCCAGACCCTCTGATAGTAGCTGATGGAGGAGACAGTTCCTCTAGTGAACCATGGAGCCTGTGGAAGTCTGTGGAAGTGATGGGGGCATGTGAGCATGTTTTAAAAAATCACCTGAAATCAATTCAAATCAACTCCATATTTATTTTGATGTTTCTTAAGGGTGATTTGGTCATAACATGCTCACATGCCCCCATCACTTCCACAGACTGTTAGCTTGTGGTGACTAAAGTTATCTTTGTAGTAGCTGTTAATAGAAAGCTGAACCATGGATAACAGTCTCTCCCGGCCCATAGACTACTTCCAGTCATGATTGTAATGATTTATGTCCAGAGAGGTCTCTGGAAACCTTTATGGCTGTCAGGTTTAGTGTCCAGAGACCTCTCTGGATATCTCTATGTGGGTTTTGTTGTGTTTATAATAAAAGGTCTTTACTGCTCAGTGCCTCGGGTCCTGTCTCATAGCAACCGTGACAATGATGTTGAAGGTGACACTTTGCTTCTTATTCCAATACCTTGATAACTTGACTGCTGACTGTATCAACAGCAGACTAATGAAAACAAAAGATAGTTCTTGAATGAACGTCCCCTTTAACCCCTGGAGTCGATTGGCACAACGGTAAATCAATCTAAGTAGCAATAATACAAAAATCCCCATCAGAATCCTTCAGTTGAAGATAGAGATATCTCTGTTTGCATTGGATACGTCTCAACCCACCGCATCCGCCGACGTTGCACTTCAGCATCTGCCATGAAAGGTTGAAGAGCTAGAGCGATGTTTGTCAGACCATGAGACATCTCAAAAATCGGACTTCTCACAAAAACGTCTGTAGTGCCCGAACGGCTAGACCTACAAGTGTCAGGAGACTCGTCTGAAGTCGGTACAGTCGATGTGCCAACTTCTGTTTGTTGCATCTGAACCATTTGGTTACAACCCGGGGAACGGGGAGATCCTCATGAACCTGACAGTGTTCTCCGTTTTGCTCTCCGTCCCCCTCAAGTGTCACAGGACTCTGAAGGTAATCTGTACTTCAACTAATGGAAGTATGAAGGTGCTTTTGTGCCCAGCAAAAAAGGGGTTCAATATGTGTATAAAATGTCCCGAGCTTTCTTATATATCCTAGATATAGGACAAACACTTCAAAACCTTGTTTCATATTATTTATTTTTTGACTGTCTTTTTGGCAATTTATAAATGTGTTATTCAATGCGTTTCTGGGCTATAGTAAAGGCCAAAATCAAATTCAAAATTCAATATCAAATAGCTAAATGATCCATAGTTTGACCATCTTAACATGTCAGTTTAGAACCCCCTCCCCACTCCCCCAATTCATAGACTTTTAAGAATTAAGGTTAGAATGTTGATTAGAGGTTGTCCTACCTTTTCGTACCAGCTGTTGGGTTCCCCCTCTCTATCAGGGTTCCAGTCCAGTTCCCCTGTTCCCTCCTGTTCTCCCGGTGATGCAGGGGTGATGCCCTCCGAGTCCATGACCTCGCGCTGCATGGACCATTTGGTGAGGTTCTGCACGGTTCCGTGTGTTAGAACACTCTCGGAGGCCCAGACGTCATCCCCCTCCTGGCCGGAGCGTGCATTGCCTGCCCAGTGGCCCGATCGCGGCCCGTACGGCGGAACCACAGCGTAGCGGTTATCCTGCCCCTGAAGCCCCAGGGGCAGTCTGGAAGAAGAAGAACTGTATTTATTAAAAATAACATTGATACAATATACTTAAATTATAGCTAAACTCTTAAAAACAGAACCCAGAAACCATAAAGAGTTATTCGGCTATCACTGTTGGAGAAGCCATTTCGATTCCAGGTAAAAGCTTTTCACTCGACAAAGAACCCTCAAATTATGCTTTGGTAAAAAGGTTCTACCTGGAACCTTAAAGGGTTCTACCTGCAGCCAGGTAACCCACCTGTACAATGCATAGCGGAGGTACTGTGTGTTTCTTAAAGGGTCCTACCTGCAGCCAGGTAACCCACCTGTACGATGCGTAGTGGAGGTGCTGTGTGTTCCTTAAAGGGTCCTACCTGCAGCCAGGTAACCCACCTGTACGATGCGTAGTGGAGGTGCTGTGTGTTCCTTAAAGGGTCCTACCTGCAGCCAGGTAACCCACCTGTACGATGCGTAGCGGAGTTGCTGTGTGTTCTGCAGGGCCTCGTCCAGGTATGGGTTCCCAAACTTCCGCATCAGCACATTGCGTTCAGGCAGTCGGTACCGGTTTGTGCTAAGAAGGTCCCGGTTTTCCTGCAGCGCCTCAGAGAGCCTTGGCTTGGTGGGCCGGGCGGACAGTGCCCCGCTGTTACCTAGACAATAGTCCACCTGCAGGACAACAGGAAACAGTCACTGACATAAAGGAAACAGTACTGACACAAAGGAATAAAACTGACACACAGGAAACAGGCACTGACACACAGGAGACCATCAATGACACACAGGAAACTGACCTTCCTCATGTTCTGGTTCATCAGGGCGACGCCGAGGCGGGGCTTCTGCCCGGGGATCACCAGGGTTCCGTCCCCAAGTCGGTAACGTTTCTGGTTAATCAGGTCCTGGTTTTGCAACAGGGCGCCTGACAGGTCCGGCCCGCGAGGCTTACGAGGATCTATGATGACGCTTCCATCAGGCAGCTCGTAGGATACTGACTTCAGATACGGGTTCTGTAGAGCTGCCAACAGGTTCGGGGACCGGGGTTTCCGTGGGTCGATGATGATAGAACCATCCGGTAGCGTGTAGGAGGCTGACTTCAGGTGAGGGTTCATCAACGCGGCAGACAGGTTCGGAGAGATCGGAGCGTTGGGATCGGTGATCACAGTTCCTTCTAGGGTGTAGCTGGCATTCTGGATTGTCGGGTTCTGGAGCGCCGAGGACAGGTTGGGCGAGGTGGGTTTCCGCGGGTCGATGATTATAGAACCATCTGGGAGCTCGTAGGATATCGTCTTCAGGTACGGGTTGGATAATGCCGCCAGGAGGTTCGGAGATCTGGGTTTCCTGGGGTCTATGATAATAGAACCGTCAGGGAGCGCATACGAGGCTGATTTAAGGTGAGGGTTGTTTAATGCGGAAGACAGGTTAGGAGAGATGGGAGCGTTGTGGTCTCTAATGGTTCCGTCCGGCAGGGTGTAGGAAGTGTTCATCAGCGCTGGGTTCTGGAGCGCGTGGCCGAGTGACGGTGAGACCGGTTTCCTAGGGTCAATGATAATAGTTCCGTCTGGTAGAGTATAAGACGCTGATTTGAGGTAAGGGTTTGATAATGCCGCCGAGAGGTTTGGATTCTTCTGCTGCTGGGGTCCGATAGCGATGGTACCGTCTGGTAAGGTGTACGACGCCATCTTTAGCGCTGGGTTCATGAGAGCCGCCGCTAGGTTCGGAGAAACCGATTTATGTGGATCTATGATGATCGTCCCATGGACTCTGTGGTTCTGGAAGGCGTTGCCAAGCAGGGACGACCGGGGATCAGGTTGGGGCGGTCCATAGGGGAAACAGAGCGGAGGGCGGCCTCCCTGGTACTGAACCATCTGTTGCATCTGTGGGTTCTGCAGCGCTCCGTAGTAGTCGGGGCCCACGGGTCCATAGAGATTGTCCCCTCGGCGCTGGAGCATTGGAGTTCCAAAGGAGGCGTTCCTCATGTTGGGGTTCTGCAGGGCATTGTGGAGTAGAGGGGAAGGGCCGGGCTCAGAGTGGTAGTCGTACTGGGTCACCACCGGACCGTACGGGTTCCCACGACGCTGCAACGCCAGGCTTCCAAACGAGGCTCCGCGTAGTGCCTGGTTCTGAAGAGCGTTGCCTAGCATCGGTGTGGAGGGTGGGAGAGGTTCCTTGTACCTGCCCATAGATCCATAGGAGGACATGGGTCGTTTTAACGGTGATGCATATGAGGCGTTACGTATCTGTTGGTTTTGGAGCGCCCCCTGGAGCATGGGGGAGGAAGGCTGTGTGTACTCTGGTGCCTGTTGGGAGTACGGTGACATAGGCGAGGTGTATGTTGCGTTACGGAGGGTTTGGTTCTGGAGCGCCCCCTGGAGCATGGGGGAGGAAGGCTGTGTGTACTCTGGTACCTGTTGGGAGTACGGTGACATAGGCGAGGTGTATGTTGCGTTACGGAGGGTTTGGTTCTGGAGCGCCCCCTGGAGCATGGGGGAGGAAGGCTGTGTGTACTCTGGTGCCTGTTGGGAGTACGGTGACATAGGCAAGGTGTATGTTGCGTTACGGAGGGTTTGGTTCTGGAGCGCCCCCTGGAGCATGGGGGAGGAAGGCTGTGTGTACTCTGGTACCTGTTGGGAGTACGGTGACATAGGCGAGGTGTATGTTGCGTTACGGAGGGTTTGGTTCTGGAGCGCCCCCTGGAGCATGGGGGAGGAAGGCTGTGTGTACTCTGGTACCTGTTGGGAGTACGGTGACATAGGCGAGGTGTATGTTGCGTTACGGAGTGTTTGGTTTTGGAGCGCCCCCTGGAGCATCGGAGAGGAGGGGGGCAACATCTGGTCTTCATAGCCACCCATGTCCTGGGCATAGAGGGGCATGGGTCGTTGGAGGGAGGAGGAGTAGGACGTGTTACGGAGTTGCTGGTTTTGGAGAGCACCGGAGAGCATACGGGAGGGGGGAACGAACTGCTCTGAATGGCCATAGGGGTCCTGGGTGTAGGGGTCAGTGTACGGGTCAGTGTAGGGGTCAGGGGACGGGGCGCGGGGGAATAGGGGGGAGGCACGCATGGATGGATGAGGAGAGGAGGGGCGGTGGGAGAGGTGAGGGGAGGAGGGAGGATAGCATTTGAGGGAGGGTTGGGGAGAGGGAGTGGGCATGCCCGGGCTGCAGATAGACTGTCTCTTCATCAGGGGACGACCGCGGCCTACGGGTCTCCCAGGGAGGTACCTGCCCGACTCCCTGTGGCCAAGGGGGGGGGCATGACCCATGCGGGGGGAGAGGCGGGGGGAGAGGGTGAGGGCGGAGTGGTTGGAGCAGACTGAGTTTCTAAAGGGAGGGACGTTCTGGGTCGGGGCCATCGGTCGTCCTCGTCTTCCCGTGGGGGAGGGTATGACCTTTCCCATGGGAACTGGGCCGCGACCTCCGACCCGGTGGCGCACCAGGGGGGTTTCCCCCTGATGCAGGAGACGCGTGGAGTGGCGGGAGAGGGTGGGGGAGGTGGGGAAGGGGGTGGGTGAAAAACTACGGTGGGAGGGAGAGGGGGAGGCTCGCATGGGGAGGGAGGAGGAGGGTGGGAGGTGGATGGAGTCCCTTGGTCTCATACTGAGCTGGGAGGAGGCAAGGGGGGAGGCACGACGGGGGGAGGAGGGGGAGAGAGGGCCGCGGAGTACCTTCCTCGCTCCAAACTGACTTTCTCCCCCCAAACGGGAGGGTGAGGAGGGGGGAGGCATAACTCTGCGTATGGAGCCTCGGGGGGAGGAGGGGGGAGAGCGTCGGATCATGGACGCTCGTGGGGAGATGAGGGGAGACGGGGGGTGGCGGGGGGAGATTGCCAGGGAAGGGAGGCGCTGGGCCTGGCGGCGTCGACGCAGGGAGAGTGGTGAGGCCATGCAGGAGGAGGAGGGAGACATCCTCCTGTAGAGAACAGAGGGGGGTTTCTGGTCGGGGGGAGGTAAGCCTCTCATGGAGGGCTGGGGGGAGGGGCAGGGGGAGGGATGCTGTGACCTCATCTGCTGCTGGGGAGACATCCTCCTGTAGAGAACAGAGGGGGGTTTCTGGTCGGGGGGAGGTAAGCCTCTCATGGAGGGCTGGGGGGAGGGGCAGGGGGAGGGATGCTGTGACCTCATCTGCTGCTGGGGTGACATCCTCATGGAGCGGCATGAGGGGGTGGGGGAGGGGTGGGCTCGCTGGGGGAGGGGGGATATACGGGGGGAGCGGGTCATCACAGGGGTTCCGGGGTACCACATTGGTCCGCCCATCATGGCCCGGCCTATCATGTTCGGGGCGTTGTGCTGCTGACCCCTACACTGAGGGGCCTGGGGCATCCGTTGTTGTGGTGACATCATCATATCGTGTGGCGACATCATCTGTTGTTGCTGTGACATCATCATGTTGTCCATCATCTGCTGTTGCGGTGACATCATCAAATCGTGCGGTGACATCATTTGTTCTTGCGGTGAGGTCAGCTGTGACATCAGCTGCTGTTGTTGGTCTATCATCTGTTGCTGGGGTGACATCATCATATCGTGTGGCGACATCATCTGTTGTTGCTGTGACATCATCATGTTGTCCATCATCTGCTGTTGCGGTGACATCATCAAATCGTGCGGTGACATCATTTGTTCTTGCGGTGAGGTCAGCTGTGACATCAGCTGCTGTTGTTGGTCCATCATCTGTTGCTGGGGTGACATCATTGACATGTCCTGCTCCTCGTACTGTATCTCTGATAGGACGTCGTCATGGTGACCGGGTAGCGGGGGATGGGGGAATGGTGCCGGATAGACATCCAGACGCTCCTTCCCAAACAGACGTATCTGAGGCCTGGGAACCCTGAAGGCCATCTCACCCCCCATGGGGTCGTACCCATAAGGCATCTGTGTTCCTGACTGCTGGGAGGTGTAGGCATTGTAGGAAAAGTCTGGGAAAGGTAGTCCCTCCTCACTGTAGTTCAGCTGGTAATCCTGGTAAAGCCCACCGCCCCCTCCTCCTCCCATCTCCGGCCAGTACGGGTTCTCGTACACACCCATCCCCCCCTGGCCCTGCATCCTGTTGTCGTAGTGACCTTGCTGGGGGTCTGCCATCATCTGCTCGCCATATGCGTCATACTCCATTGGGTCATAGTACTCCATTGCCCCGCCCTCCTCAACGTAGATCCCCATTGGCTGCTGCCCGTAGTAACCCTCCATGGTGGCCTGGACGTCATAGTAACTCTGCTGTAGTTGTTGCTGTTGGTAGGGATCATAGTAGTCACAGCCCACGTCGTCATAGAGATCCTGCTGATCATTGTAGTAACCACCCCCGTCATCGTAGTAACCCAGGTCCTGTGACGGAACATCGTAGTAGTCAACCGCGTCGTCATAGTAACACCCCTGACCACCCCGCCCCCCGGCCACCTGCTGCTGCCTGTATGGGTCCTCCTGACCACTGTAACCACCGTGAGCCTTTACAGACCGCCTCTGGAATCCCCCTGCTCCTGTCACCCCCCGGGGGTCGTAGTCCTCTGTATACCCATACACATCATCATGCTGGTACCCACCGTTCTGGTACCCATAGGTATGATCCTGTTGTGCCTGCTGACCCCTCATGCTGACCTGTCGGCTGTGACCCCCTCCTCCCTGACGACCGAACCCTGACCTCTGCCCACCCCCTGCCCAGCCCCGCCCGCTCATGGCACTCTGACTATGCTTGGTAGAAATAAACCGCTTGGTCAGCCAGTTGGTGGCCCCGGCAACCTGCCCTAGCAAATGGCTCTGGGCCTTGAAGTCCGGAGCTCCCGTGACCGTTTTCTTCCTGAACAGACCTTTGAAGAACCCTCCCTTCTTCTCTTCTCCTCCTTTTCCTCTCCCCAGTCTGATCAACATGTAGGACAGCCTTTTCCCTCCATCCTTCTCCTCCTTCGCCTCCTTCTCTTTCTTCTTCTTGGACTGGTTGAACCGCATCATGAACTTAGACGTGTTTTTCAGGATCGACTTCCTGCGAGTCTTCTTCTTCACCTTGTTCTCGCGGTTCCTGTTGAGGGATGGAGGGAGGAAGTGAGGGAGGGTGAGATGTAGGGAGGGTGGGAGGGAGGAATTGAGGGAGGGTGGGATGGATGGAGGGAGGGAGGAAGCGAGGGATGGTGGAAGGGTGGGATGGAGAAAGTAAAGTATAGTTATGGAACTATAACAAGACTATTACCGGCAATCTCTGGACTATTGTGTACTATCTCAAAGGCATTACAATCTCTGGACTATTGTGTAACTATCTCAAAGGCATTACAATCTCTGGACTATTGTGTAACTATCTCAAAGGCATTACAATCTCTGGACTATTGTGTAACTATCTCAAAGGCATTACAATCTCTGGACTATAGTGTAACTATCTCAAAGGCATTACAATCTCTGGACTATTGTGTAACTATCTCAAAGGCATTACAATCTCTGGACTATTGTGTAACTATCTCAAAGGCATTACAATCTCTGGACTATTGTGTAACTATCTCAAAGGCATTACAATCTTTGGACTATTGTGTAACTATCTCAAAGGCATTACAATCTCTGGACTATAGTGTAACTATCTCAAAGGCATTACAATCTCTGGACTATTGTGTAACTATCTCAAAGGCATAACAGTCTCTGGACTATTGTGTACTATCTCAAAGGCATTACAATCTCTGGACTATTGTGTAACTATCTCAAAGGCATTACAATCTCTGGACTATTGTGTAACTATCTCAAAGGCATTACAATCTCTGGACTATTGTGTAACTATCTCAAAGGCATTACAATCTCTGGACTATAGTGTAACTATCTCAAAGGCATTACAATCTCTGGACTATTGTGTAGCTATCTCAAAGGCATAACAGTCTCTGGACTATAGTGTAACTATCTCAAAGGCATTACAATCTCTGGACTATTGTGTAACTATCTCAAAGGCATTACAATCTCTGGACTATTGTGTAACTATCTCAAAGGCATAACAATCTCTGGACTATAGTGTAACTATCAGAAAGGCATTACAATCTCTGGACTATTGTGTAACTATCTCAAAGGCATTACAATCTCTGGACTATTGTGTAACTATCTCAAAGGCATTACAATCTCTGGACTATAGTGTAACTATCTCAAAGGCATTACAATCTCTGGACTATTGTGTAACTATCTCAAAGGCATTACAATCTCTGGACTATAGTGTAACTATCTCAAAGGCATTACAATCTCTGGACTATTGTGTAACTATCTCAAAGGCATTACAATCTCTGGACTATAGTGTAACTATCTCAAAGGCATTACAATCTCTGGACTATAGTGTAACTATCTCAAAGGCATTACAATCTCTGGACTATTGTGTAACTATCTCAAAGGCATTACAATCTCTGGACTATAGTGTAACTATCTCAAAGGCATTACAATCTCTGGACTATAGTGTAACTATCTCAAAGGCATTACAATCTCTGGACTATTGTGTAACTATCTCAAAGGCATTACAATCTTTGGACTATTGTGTAACTATCTCAAAGGCATTACAATCTCTGGACTATAGTGTAACTATCTCAAAGGCATTACAATCTCTGGACTATAGTGTAACTATCTCAAAGGCATTACAATCTCTGGACTATTGTGTAACTATCTCAAAGGCATTACAATCTTTGGACTATTGTGTAACTATCTCAAAGGCATTACAATCTCTGGACTATTGTGTAACTATCTCAAAGGCATTACTTGCTACTTACAGGACTATTACATGACTATTACAATACTGTTACAGGGCTATTATAGGACTGTTATAGGACTATTACATGACTATTACAATACTGTTACAGGACTATTATAGGACCGTTATAGGACTATTACATGACTATTACAATACTGTTACAGGACTATTACATGACTATTACAATACTGTTACAGGGCTATTATAGGACCGTTATAGGACTATTACATGACTATTACAATACTGTTACATGACTATTATAGGACTGTTAAAGGACTGTTACAATACTGTTACAGGACTATTATAGGACCGTTATAGGACTATTACATGACTATTACAATACTGTTACAGGACTATTATAGGACTGTTACAGGACTATTACAATACTGTTACAGGACTATTATAGGACCGTTATAGGACTATTACATGACTATTACAATACTGTTACAGGGCTATTATAGGACTATTACATGACTATTACAATACTGTTACAGGACTATTGTAGGACTGTTAAAGGACTATTACAATACTGTTACAGGACTATTATAGGACTATTACATGACTATTACAATACTGTTACAGGACTATTATAGGACTATTACATGACTATTACAATACTGTTACAGGACTATTATAGGACCGTTATAGGACTATTACATGACTATTACAATACTGTTACAGGACTATTATAGGACTGTTATAGGACTATTACATGACTATTATTATACTGTTACAGGACTATTATAGGACTGTTATAGGACTGTTATAGGACTATTACATGACTATTACAATACTGTTACAGGACTATTACATGACTATTACAATACTGTTACAGGACTATTATAGGACTGTTATAGGACTATTACATGACTATTACAATACTATTACAGGGCTATTATAGGACTGTTATAGGACTATTACAATACTGTTACAGGACTATTATAGGACTGTTACAGGACTATTACATGACTATTACAATACTGTTACAGGACTATTATAGGACTGTTATAGGACTATTACATGACTATTACAATACTATTACAGGGCTATTATAGGACCGTTATAGGACTATTACAATACTGTTACAGGACTATTATAGGACTGTTACAGGACTATTACATGACTATTACAATACTGTTACAGGACTATTATAGGACTGTTATAGGACTATTACATGACTATTACAATACTGTTACAGGGCTATTATAGGACTGTTATAGGACTATTAAAATACTGTTACAGGACTATTATAGGACCGTTATAGGACTATTACATGACTATTACAATACTGTTACAGGACTATTATAGGACTGTTAAAGGACTATTACAATACTGTTACAGGACTATTATAGGACTATTACATGACTATTACAATACTGTTACAGGACTATTATAGGACTGTTAAAGGACTATTACATGACTATTACAATACTGTTACAGGACTATTATAGGACCGTTATAGGACTATTACATGAGTATTATAGGCCTGTTACAGGACTATTACATGACTATTACAATACTGTTACAGGACTATTATAGGACTGTTATAGGACTATTACATGACTATTACAATACTGTTACAGGGCTATTATAGGACTATTACAATACTGTTACAGGACTATTATAGGACCGTTATAGGACTATTACATGAGTATTATAGGCCTGTTACAGGACTATTACATGACTATTACAATACTGTTACAGGACTATTATAGGACTGTTATAGGACTATTACATGACTATTACAATACTATTACAGGGCTATTATAGGACTGTTATAGGACTATTACAATACTGTTACAGGACTATTATAGGACTGTTACAGGACTATTATAGGACTGTTACAGGACTATTACATGACTATTACAATACTGTTACAGGGCTATTATAGGACTATTACATGACTATTACAATACTGTTACAGGACTATTATAGGACTATTACATGACTATTACAATACTGTTAGAGGACTATTATAGGACCGTTATAGGACTATCACAGGAGTATTATAGGCCTGTTACAGGACTATCACGTGACCGTATCAGGACTATCACAGGAGTATTATGAGGACTATTGGACACAATATTCTTTAGAATAAACTGAAGGAGCAGCTCTTGATCCGCCAGTCTGCTCCTATTACGCGTATCTAGCTAGTTAACGTTAGCTGGTTCTATATGTTTTACATTTATATTTTAGTCATTTAGCAGATGTCTTAACCAGAGCCACTTATGCTAATTTGCTAGCTAGCATCAGTAATGATAGCATCACTAAAGTTATAGCTAGCTTGTGAATGATATCGAACTTCTTCAGATGAACCATAACACTTAAGTCGTAACGTCAGTAATGTAAAGTAAAAAATTAAATAGGTCCATACTTGCGTAGACGTTTCCCCAGGCCCATGAACAGTCTGGAGGTTCCGCCCATCTTCTTCCTGGAGTTCCTCCGTCTCCTAACCCCCGAAAACCTCATGAACATCTTGGACAAGTTTTTCAGCCCCTTCTTAGGGAGCTCTTTAACCTGAGGTTCAGGAGGCTCCTCCTTCTTCCTCTTCTCCTTCTTCTTGTTCCTGTCTTCTCCCTTCCCTTTATCTTTATGATGGTGTCCATCTTTAGGCTTCTTCTTGTGCTTCCTGTCGTCCTCGTCCTCGTCTTCCTCTTCTTCTTCATCTTCTTCATCTTCGTCCCCACGGCGACCATGGGACTTCCCCTTAGCAGGTTTACCCCCTCGACCCCTCCCTCTATCATCCTCAGAGTTTTCCTCTTCTTTCTCCTCTTCCTCACTCAGTAACTCCTCCTCTGACTCCTCCTTCTTTCCTCTCCCTTTATCTTTTCCTTTCTTGTCCTCCTTCCCTTTCTTCACCTCCACCTTCTGTTTCTCAGGTAGCAGCTTGCCTCCTTTCTTGTCTTTCTTCTTGTCTTTCTTCTGCATCTTGATGACCTGTTATCCTCTACTGGAGACCTGCAATACACCCCCAACCTGACTGACTGTTACCTGTGTGTTACCTGTCATGTATGTTACCTGTATATGACCTGTTATCCTCTACTGGAGACCTGCAATACACCCCCAACCTGACTGACTGTTACCTGTGTGTTACCTGTCATGTATGTTACCTGTATATGACCTGTTATCCTCTACTGGAGACCTGCAATACACCCCCAACCTGACTGACTGTTACCTGTGTGTTACCTGTCATGTATGTTACCTGTATATGACCTGTTATCCTCTACTGGAGACCTGCAATACACCCCCAACCTGACTGACTGTTACCTGTGTGTTACCTGTCATGTATGTTACCTGTATATGACCTGTTATCCTCTACTGGAGACCTGCAATACACCCCCAACCTGACTGACTGTTACCTGTGTGTTACCTGTCATGTATGTTACCTGTATATGACCTGTTATCCTCTACTGGAGACCTGCAATACACCCCCAACCTGACTGACTGTTACCTGTGTGTTACCTGTCATGTATGTTACCTGTATATGACCTGTTATCCTCTACTGGAGACCTGCAATACACCCCCAACCTGACTGACTGTTACCTGTGTGTTACCTGTCATGTATGTTACCTGTATATGACCTGTTATCCTCTACTGGAGACCTGCAATACACCCCCAACCTGACTGACTGTTACCTGTGTGTTACCTGTCATGTATGTTACCTGTATATGACCTGTTATCCTCTACTGGAGACCTGCAATACACCCCCAACCTGACTGACTGTTACCTGTATGTTACCTGTCATGTATGTTACCTGTATATGACCTGTTATCCTCTACTGGAGACCTGCAATACACCCCCAACCTGACTGACTGTTACCTGTGTGTTACCTGTCATGTATGTTACCTGTATATGACCTGTTATCCTCTACTGGAGACCTGCAATACACCCCCAACCTGACTGACTGTTACCTGTGTGTTACCTGTCATGTATGTTACCTGTATATGACCTGTTATCCTCTACTGGAGACCTGCAATACACCCCCAACCTGACTGACTGTTACCTGTGTGTTACCTGTCATGTATGTTACCTGTATATGACCTGTTATCCTCTACTGGAGACCTGCAATACACCCCCAACCTGACTGACTGTTACCTGTGTGTTACCTGTCATGTATGTTACCTGTATATGACCTGTTATCCTCTACTGGAGACCTGCAATACACCCCCAACCTGACTGACTGTTACCTGTGTGTTACCTGTCATGTATGTTACCTGTATATGACCTGTTATCCTCTACTGGAGACCTGCAATACACCCCCAACCTGACTGACTGTTACCTGTGTGTTACCTGTCATGTATGTTACCTGTATATGACCTGTTATCCTCTACTGGAGACCTGCAATACACCCCCAACCTGACTGACTGTTACCTGTGTGTTACCTGTCATGTATGTTACCTGTATATGACCTGTTATCCTCTACTGGAGACCTGCAATACACCCCCAACCTGACTGACTGTTACCTGTGTGTTACCTGTCATGTATGTTACCTGTATATGACCTGTTATCCTCTACTGGAGACCTGCAATACACCCCCAACCTGACTGACTGTTACCTGTATGTTACCTTTATATTACCTGTCTGTTACCTGTCCTGCATGTTACCTGTATATTACCTGTCCTGTATGTTACCTGTATATTACCTTTATATTACCTGTCTGTTACCTGTCCTGTATGTTACCTGTCCTGTATGTTACCTGTGTGTTACCTGTCCTGTATGTTACCTGACCTGTGTGTTACCTGTCCTGTATGTTACCTGTATGTTACCTGTGTGTTACCTGTCCTGTATGTTACCTGTATATTACCTGTATGTTACCTTTATATATTACCTGTCTGTTACCTGTCCTGTATGTTACCTGTATGTTACCTGTCCTGTATGTTACCTTTATATATTACCTGTCTGTTACCTGTCCTGTATGTTACCTGTATGTTACCTGTCCTGTATGTTACCTGTCCTGTATGTTACCTGTCCTGTATGTTACCTGTATGTTACCTTTATATTACCTGTCTGTTACCTTTCCTGTATTTTACCTGTATGTTACCTGTATATTACCTGTCCTGTATGTTACCTGTATATTACCTGTATGTTACCTTTATATTACCTGTCTGTTACTTGTCCTGTATGTTACCTGTATGTTACCTGTATGTTACCTGTCCTGTATGTTACCTGTATATTACCTGTATGTTACCTTTATATAACCTGTCTGTTACCTGTCCTGTATGTTACCTGTATATTACCTGTCCTGTATGTTACCTGTCCTGCATGTTACCTGTATGTTACCTGTCCTGTATGTTACCTGTATATTACCTGTAAGTTACCTTTATATTACCTGTCTGTTACCTGTCCTGTATGTTACCTGTATGTTACCTGTCCTGTATGTTACCTGTATATTACCTGTCCTGTATGTTACCTGTCCTGCATGTTACCTGTATATTACCTGTCTGTTACCTGTCCTGCATGTTACCTCTGTGTTACCTGTCCTGCATGTTACCTGTATGTTACCTGTCCTGTATGTTACCTGTATGTTACCTGTATGTTACCTTTATATTACCTGTCCTGTATGTTACCTGTATATTACCTGTCCTGTCTGTTACCTGTCCTGTATGTTACCTGTATGTTACCTGTCCTGTATGTTACCTGTATATTACCTGTCCTCTATGTTACCTGTCCTGCATGTTACCTGTATATTACCTGTCCTGCATGTTACCTGTATGTTACCTGTATGTTACCTGTGTGTTACCTGTGTGTTACCTGTCCTGTATGTTACCTGTATGTTACCTGTCCTGTATGTTACCTGTATATTACCTGTATGTTACCTTTATATTACCTGTCTGTTAACTGTCCTGTATGTTACCTGTATATTACCTGTCCTGTATGTTACCTGTATATTACCTGTATATTAGCTGTCCTGTATATTACCTGTATGTTACCTGTATATTACCTGTCCTGTATGTTACCTGTACTGTATGTTACCTGTCCTGTATGTTACCTGTATATTACCTGTATGTTACCTTTATATTACCTGTCTGTTAACTGTCCTGTATGTTACCTGTATGTTACCTGTCCTGTTTGTTACCTGTATATTACCTTTATATTACCTGTCCTGTATGTTACCTGTATGTTACATGTCCTGTATGTTACCTCTATATTACCTGTCCTGTATGTTACCTGTATATTACCTGTCCTGTATGTTACCTGTCCTGTATGTTACCTGTATACTACCTGTATGTTACCTGTATATTACCTGTCCTGTATGTTACCTGTATGTTACCTGTCCTGTATGTTACCTGTATGTACCTGTCCTGTATGTTACCTGTATGTTACCTGTATATTACCTGTCCTGTATGTTACCTGTCCTGTATGTTACCTGTATGTTACCTGTCCTGTATGTTACCTGTATATTACCTGTCCTGTATGTTACCTGTATGTTACCTGTGTGTTACCTGTGTGAGAGAAGCGTACTTTACCTGTGTGTATGTGCGTAGTGTTCCTCAGTTTAAATCTGTGCAGTGAGCTGTGTGTTGAAGAATGTGTCCAAAGTCTTCCCAGCCTAGCAGTCACTGCTGATACCCAAGGACATATCTGTACAGAGAGACAGACAGACAAGAGCTGCTAGTCAGATGACCAGTCTGCCGACAGCCAGAGAATCAGCTTGGGTTGGGTGAGATGTGTGAATATCCAGACCTCTAGGCTCCAACACAGTTACTACCTACAAGACAGACCCTAACAAGACCTCTAGTCTCCAACACAGCTACTACCTACAAGACAGCCCCTAACAAGACCTCTAGTCTCCAACACAGCTACTACCTACAAGACAGCCCCTAACAAGACCTCTAGTCTCCAACACATCAACAGCTCCTCTGTTCTGTGTCCTGCCTGCTAACCGCTCTGTAAGGTTATGGTTAGCCCCTCTAGGGTGGCTGTGTTCTGTGTCCTGCCTGCTAACCGCTCTGAAAGGTTATGGTTAGCCCCTCTAGGGTGGCTGTGTTCTGTGTCCTGCCTGCTAACCGCTCTGTAAGGTTATGGTTAGCCCCTCTAGGGTGGCTGTGTTCTGTGTCCTGCCTGCTAACCGCTCTGTAAGGTTATGGTTAGCCCCTCTAGGGTGGCTGTGTTCTGTGTCCTGCCTGCTAACCGCTCTGTAAGGTTATGGTTAGCCCCTCTAGGGTGGCTGTGTTCTGTGTCCTGCCTGCTAACCGCTCTGTGAGGTCATGGTTAGCCCCTCTAGGGTGGCTGTGTTCTGTGTCCTGCCTGCTAACCGCTCTGTGAGGTTATGGTTAGCCCCTCTAGGGTGGCTGTGTTCTGTGTCCTGCCTGCTAACCGCTCTGTAAGGTTATGGTTAGCCCCTCTAGGGTGGCTGTGTTCTGTGTCCTGCCTGCTAACCGCTCTGTAAGGTTATGGTTAGCCCCTCTAGGGTGGCTGTGTTCTGTGTCCTGCCTGCTAACCGCTCTGTGAGGTTATGGTTAGCCCCTCTAGGGTGGCTGTGTTCTGTGTCCTGCCTGCTAACCGCTCTGTGAGGTTATGGTTAGCCCCTCTAGGGTGGCTGTGTTCTGTGTCCTGCCTGCTAACCGCTCTGTGAGGTTATGGTTAGCCCCTCTAGGGTGGCTGTGTTCTGTGTCCTGCCTGCTAACCGCTCTGTAAGGTTATGGTTAGCCCCTCTAGGGTGGCTGTGTTCTGTGTCCTGCCTGCTAACCGCTCTGTGAGGTTATGGTTAGCCCCTCTAGGGTGGCTGTGTTCTGTGTCCTGCCTGCTAACCGCTCTGTGAGGTTATGGTTAGCCCCTCTAGGGTGGCTGTGTTCTGTGTCCTGCCTGCTAACCGCTCTGTGAGGTTATGGTTAGCCCCTCTAGGGTGGCTGTGTTCTGTGTCCTGCCTGCTAACCGCTCTGTAAGGTTATGGTTAGCCCCTCTAGGGTGGCTGTGTTCTGTGTCCTGCCTGCTAACCGCTCTGTGAGGTTATGGTTAGCCCCTCTAGGGTGGCTGTGTTCTGTGTCCTGCCTGCTAACTGCTCTGTGAGGTCATGGTTAGCCCCTCTAGG
>JAKYLM010000104.1:0-15000 GCA_023634145.1 Thymallus thymallus | reverse complement strand
ATAATAGACTACTGTAGGTCTGTATATAGGAGTCTATAATGTCTATAATAATATGCTGCTGTAGGTCTGTATATAGGAGTCTATAATGTCTATAATAATAGACTAATGTAGGTCTGTATATAGGAGTCTATAATGTCTATAATAATATGCTGCTGTAGGTCTGTATATAGGAGTCTATAATGTCTATAATAATAGACTACTGTAGGTCTGTATATAGGAGTCTATAATGTCTATAATAATATGCTACTGTAGGTCTGTATATAAAAGTCTATAATGTCTATAATAATATGCTGCTGCAGGTCTGTATATAGGAGTCTATAATGTCTATAATAATAGACTACTGTAGGTCTGTATATAGGAGTCTATAATGTATATAATAATAGACTACTGTAGGTCTGTATATAGGAGTCTATAATGTCTATAATAATAGACTACTGTAGGTCTGTATATAGGAGTCTATAATGTCTATAATAATAGACTACTGTAGGTCTGTATATAGGAGTCTATAATGTCTATAATAATATGCTGCTGTAGGCCTGTATATAGGAGTCTATAATGTCTATAATAATAGACTACTGTAGGCCTGTATATAGGAGTCTATAATGTCTATGATAATAGACTACTGTAGGTCTGTATATAGGAGTCTATAATGTATATAATAATAGACTACTGTAGGTCTGTATATAGGAGTCTATAATGTATATAATAATAGACTACTGTAGGTCTGTATATAGGAGTCTATAATGTCTATAATAATAGACTACTGTAGGTCTGTATATAGGAGTCTATAATGTCTATAATAATAGACTACTGTAGGTCTGTATATAGGAGTCTATAATGATAATAATAATAGACTACTGTAGGTCTGTATATAGGAGTCTATAATGTCTATAATAATAGACTACTGTAGGCCTGTATATAGGAGTCTATAATGTCTATAATAATAGACTACTGTAGGTCTGTATATAGGAGTCTATAATGTATATAATAATAGACTACTGTAGGTCTGTATATAGGAGTCTATAATGTCTATAATAATAGACTACTGTAGGTCTGTATATAGGAGTCTATAATGTCTATAATAATATGCTGCTGTAGGTCTGTATATAGGAGTCTATAATGTCTATAATAATATGCTGCTGTAGGTCTGTATATAGGAGTCTATAATGTCTATAATAATAGACTACTGTAGGTCTGTATATAGGAGTCTAAAATGTCTATAATAATAGACTACTGTAGGTCTGTATATAGGAGTCTATAATGTCTATAATAATAGACTACTGTAGGTCTGTATATAGGAGTCTATAATGTCTATAATAATATACTACTGTAGGTCTGTATATAGGAGTCTATAATGTCTATAATAATAGACTACTGTAGGCCTGTATATAGGAGTCTATAATGTCTATAATAATAGACTACTGTAGGTCTGTATATAGGAGTCTATAATGTCTATAATAATAGACTACTGTAGGTCTGTACATAGGAGTCTATAATGTCTATAATAATAGACTAATGTAGGTCTGTATATAGGAGTCTATAATGTCTATAATAATAGACTACTGTAGGTCTGTATATAGGAGTCTATAATGTCTATAATAATAGACTACTGTAGGTCTGTATATAGGAGTCTATAATGTCTATAATAATATACTACTGTAGGTCTGTATATAGGAGTCTATAATGTCTATAATAATAGACTACTGTAGGCCTGTATATAGGAGTCTATAATGTCTATAAAGCAAACTATGTCTATAATAGTAGTTTACAATGACACAGGGGGTAATGTTGTCTGGCCTAGCTGGTTTATAATAGGCTACAGTAGACTATATCCAGTAGTTTATAATTACACAGGGCTTAATGTTGTCTGACCTAGCTGGTTTATAATAGGCTACAGTAGACTATATCCAGTAGTTTATAATGACACGGGGGGTAATGTTGTCTGACCTAGCTGGTTTATAATAGGCTACAGTAGACTATATCCAGTAGTTTATAATGACACAGGGGGTAATGTTGTCTGGCCTAGCTGGTTTATAATAGGCTACAGTAGACTATATCCAGTAGTTTATAATGACACAGGGGGTAATGTTGTCTGACCTAGCTGGTTTATAATAGGCTACAGTAGACTATATCCAGTAGTTTATAATGACACAGGGGGTAATGTTGTCTGGCCTAGCTGGTTTATAATAGGCTACAGTAGACTATATCCAGTAGTTTATAATGACACAGGGGGTAATGTTGTCTGGCCTAGCTGGTTTATAATAGGCTACAGTAGACTATATCCAGTAGTTTATAATGACACAGGGGGTAATGTTGTCTGACTTAGCTGGTTTATAATAGGCTACAGTAGACTATATCCAGTAGTTTATAATGACACAGGGGGTAATGTTGTCTGACCTAGCTGGTTTATAATAGGCTACAGTAGACTATATCCAGTAGTTTATAATGACACAGGGGGTAATGTTGTCTGACTTAGCTGGTTTATAATAGGCTACAGTAGACTATATCCAGTAGTTTATAATGACACAGGGGGTAATGTTGTCTGACCTAGCTGGTTTATAATAGGCTACAGTAGACTGGTAACTGGTTGCTGATGCTGGTTTACTGATATAAAGGTGTTTAGCTGTATAGTGATTAAAGGTGTTCTCTCTCCTCCAGGTGTTCTCTATGGTAGTGTTTAGCTGTATAGTGATTAAAGGTGTTCTCTCTCCTCCAGGTGTTCTCTATGGTAGTGTTTAGCTGTATAGTGATTAAAGGTGTTCTCTCTCCTCCAGGTGTTCTCTATGGTAGTGTTTAGCTGTATAGTGATTAAAGGTGTTCTCTCTCCTCCAGGTGTTCTCTATGGTAGTGTTTAGCTGTATAGTGATTAAAGGTGTTCTCTCTCCTCCAGGTGTTCTCTATGGTAGTGTTTAGCTGTATAGTGATTAAAGGTGTTCTCTCTCCTCCAGGTGTTCTCTATGGTAGTGTTTAGCTGTATAGTGATTAAAGGTGTTCTCTCTCCTCCAGGTGTTCTCTATGGTAGTGTTTAGCTGTATAGTGATTAAAGGTGTTCTCTCTCCTCCAGGTGTTCTCTATGGTAGTGTTTAGCTGTATAGTGATTAAAGGTGTTCTCTCTCCTCCAGGTGTTCTCTATGGTAGTGTTTAGCTGTATAGTGATTAAAGGTGTTCTCTCTCCTCCAGGTGTTCTCTATGGTAGTGTTTAGCTGTATAGTGATTAAAGGTGTTCTCTCTCCTCCAGGTGTTCTCTATGGTAGTGTTTAGCTGTATAGTGATTAAAGGTGTTCTCTCTCCTCCAGGTGTTCTCTATGGTAGTGTTTAGCTGTATAGTGATTAAAGGTGTTCTCTCTCCTCCAGGTGTTCTCTATGGTAGTGTTTAGCTGTATAGTGATTAAAGGTGTTCTCTCTCCTCCAGGTGTTCTCTATGGTAGTGTTTAGCTGTATAGTGATTAAAGGTGTTCTCTCTCCTCCAGGTGTTCTCTATGGTAGTGTTTAGCTGTATAGTGATTACAGGTGTTCTCTCTCCTCCAGGTGTTCTCTACGGTAGTGTTTAGCTGTATAGTGATTAAAGGTGTACTCTCTCCTCCAGGTGTTCTCTACGGTAGTGTTTAGCTGTATAGTGATTAAAGGTGTTCTCTCTCCTCCAGGTGTTCTCTATGGTAGTGTTTAGCTGTATAGTGATTAAAGGTGTTCTCTCTCCTCCAGGTGTTCTCTATGGTAGTGTTTAGCTGTATAGTGATTAAAGGTGTTCTCTCTCCTCCAGGTGTTCTCTATGGTAGTGTTTAGCTGTATAGTGATTAAAGGTGTTCTCTCTCCTCCAGGTGTTCTCTACGGTAGTGTTTAGCTGTATAGTGATTAAAGGTGTTCTCTCTCCTCCAGGTGTTCTCTACGGTAGTGTTTAGCTGTATAGTGATTAAAGGTGTACTCTCTCCTCCAGGTGTTCTCTACGGTAGTGTTTAGCTGTATAGTGATTAAAGGTGTACTCTCTCCTGCAGGTGTTCTCTACGGTAGTGTTTAGCTGTATAGTGATTAAAGGTGTTCTCTCTCCTCCAGGTGTTCTCTATGGTAGTGTTTAGCTGTATAGTGATTAAAGGTGTTCTCTCTCCTCCAGGTGTTCTCTATGGTAGTGTTTAGCTGTATAGTGATTAAAGGTGTTCTCTCTCCTCCAGGTGTTCTCTACGGTAGTGTTTAGCTGTATAGTGATTAAAGGTGTTCTCTCTCCTCCAGGTGTTCTCTACGGTAGTGTTTAGCTGTATAGTGATTAAAGGTGTTCTCTCTCCTCCAGGTGTTCTCTACGGTAGTGTTTAGCTGTATAGTGATTAAAGGTGTTCTCTCTCCTCCAGGTGTTCTCTATGGTAGTGTTTAGCTGTATAGTGATTAAAGGTGTTCTCTCTCCTCCAGGTGTTCTCTATGGTAGTGTTTAGCTGTATAGTGAATGAAGGCTACATGAACATCGGCAGCGAGCGGTTGCTATGTGTCTTCAATAAGAATGCTGATGCCTGTAACTATGGCGTTACCGTGGGCGTGGCTTGTTTCCTAGGCAGCATCTGCTTCCTGGTTCTAGACATCTACTTCCCCACCATCCACAGCGTCAGGCTCAGGAGGAGAGCAGCTCTCATCGATACAGCCTTCTCTGGTACACACACACACACACACACACACACACACACACACACACACACACACACACACACACACACACACACACACACACACACACACACACACACACACACACACACACACACACACACACACACACACACACACACACACACACACACACACACACACACACACACACACACACACACACACTCACACACACACACACACACAGTCCTGACCATCTGTCCTGTTGGTTCTGTCCCCAGCCCTGACCATCTGTCCTGTTGGTTCTGTCCCCAGCCCTGACCATCTGTCCTGTTGGTTCTGTCCCCAGCCCTGACCATCTGTCCTGTTGGTCCTGTCCCCAGCCCTGACCATCTGTTGGTTCTGTCCCCAGCCCATCTGTCCTGTTGGTTCTGTCCCCAGCCCTGACCATCTGTCCTGTTGGTCCTGTCCCCAGCCCTGACCATCTGTTGGTTCTGTCCCCAGCCCATCTGTCCTGTTGGTTCTGTCCCCAGCCCATCTGTCCTGTTGGTTCTGTCCCCAGCCCTGACCATCTGTCCTGTTGGTCCTGTCCCCAGCCCTGACCATCTGTTGGTTCTGTCCCCAGCCCATCTGTCCTGTTGGTTCTGTCCCCAGCCCATCTGTCCTGTTGGTTCTGTCCCCAGCCCTGACCATCTGTCCTGTTGGTCCTGTCCCCAGCCCTGACCATCTGTTGGTTCTGTCCCCAGCCCATCTGTCCTGTTGGTTCTGTCCCCAGCCCATCTGTCCTGTTGGTTCTGTCCCCAGCCCTGACCAGCTGTCCTGTTGGTCCTGTCCCCAGCCCTGACCAGCTGTCCTGTTGGTTCTGTCCCCAGCCCTGACCATGTGTCCTGTTGGTCCTGTCCCCAGCCCTGACCAGCTGTCCTGTTGGTTCTGTCCCCAGCCCTGACCATGTGTCCTGTTGGTCCTGTCCCCAGCCCTGACCAGCTGTCCTGTTGGTTCTGTCCCCAGCCCTGACCATGTGTCCTGTTGGTCCTGTCCCCAGCCCTGACCATATGTCCTGTTCGTTCTGTCCCCAGCCCTGACCATATGTCCTGTTGGTTCTGTCCCCAGCCCTGACCGTCTGTCCTGTTGGTTCTGTCCAGAGCCCTGACCGTCTGTCCTGTCATCTGTCCTGTTGGTTCTGTCCCCAGCCCTGACCGTCTGTCCTGTTGGTTCTGTCCCGAGCCCTGACCGTCTGTCCTGTCATCTGTCCTGTTGGTTCTGTCCCCAGCCCTGACCGTCTGTCCTGTTGGTTCTGTCCCCAGCCCTGACCATCTGTCCTGTTGGTCCTGTCCCCAGCCCTGACCATCTGTCCTGTTGGTTCTTTCCCCAGCCCATCTGTCCTGTTGGTTCTGTCCCCAGCCCTGACCATCTGTCCTGTTGGTCCTGTCCCCAGCCCTGACCATCTGTCCTGTTGGTTCTTTCCCCAGCCCATCTGTCCTGTTGGTTCTGTCCCCAGCCCTGACCGTCTGTCCTGTTGGTTCTGTCCCCAGCCCTGACCATCTGTCCTGTTGGTTCTGTCCCCAGCCCTGACCATCTGTCCTGTTGGTCCTGTCCCCAGCCCTGACCGTCTGTCCTGTTGGTTCTGTCCCCAGCCCTGACCAGCTGTCCTGTTGGTTCTGTCCCCAGGCCTGGCCAGCTTCCTGTGGTTCGTGGGTTTCTGTTTCCTGGCCAATCAGTGGCAGCAGACGACAGAAGATGAGCTCCCATTGGCTCAAGGCTCTGACGCCGCCAGGGCCGCTATCGCCTTCTGCTTCTTCTCCATACTCACCTGGGTTTGTGTGTGTGTGTGTGTGTGTGTGTTTCTGACCCCGTCCTGGTGTGTGAACAAGGAGAGACTACTGCCCAGAACAGCCCCCCCCCCCCTCCCAGAGAGACAGAGAGAGAGAGAGAGAGAGAGAGAGAGAGAGAGAGAGAGAGAGAGAGAGGGTTAGGTCTGCTCTATACCAAATTGGTGGATGGGACTACCAGCTCTCTGTAACCTAGAGGGCAACCATTGGGTCCGTCTCCTTTATACCAGGTTTCTTGTAGGATGACAATGACTGTATTTCTGTATATTCCAGGATGAGATAGTAAAAGCTTTGTGTTCCATAGTGTCTAGTGTTGTTTTTGTGTGGTTTAGTCTGGGACCATCACAGTTTAAATTATAACACGCTGTAGGGCAGTTCTTCATTCAGCTACGGATTGAACTGAGCCCAGACTAAAATACTCAGACAGAACCAACTCTGTCTAATGTTAGCTTCCTAGCTAGCTGGATTACCTACCTTCCTATAGTTACCTTGACTACCTCTCTAACCTCTAACCCCAGGCTGGCCTGACGGCGCTTGCTCTTCAGACATTCATCAACCTGTTCCAGAACTTCAGCCTGTTCACCGATCAGCTCGACAGCAACACCGGTTACCACGACAATGCCCGCAGCACGCCCGTCGCCAACGGAGTCACCATAGTAACCACCAACCCCTACCAGCAGGCCCCTCCCTTCAGCGAAACTCTGAGTCTGGACCCTTCTACCCTCACACCTGCTCCTGTCTTCTAGATGAGAGAGAGATGGAGAGAGAGAAGAGAGAGATGGAGAGAGATGAGGAGGAATGGACAGAGAGAGATGGAGAGAGGGAGAGAGAGAAGAGAGAGATGGAGAGAGAGGGAGAGAGAGAAGAGAGAGATGGAGAGAGAGAAGAGAGAGATGGAGAGAGAGAAGAGAGAGATGAGGAGGAATGGACAGAGAGAGATGGAGAGATGGAGAGAGAGAAGAGAGAGATGGAGAGAGAGAAGAGAGAGATGGAGAGAGATGAGGAGAGAGATGGAGAGAGATGAGGAGGAATGGACAGAGAGAGATGGAGAGAGAGAAGAGAGAGATGGAGAGAGAGATGGAGAGAGAGAAGAGAGAGATGGAGAGAGATGGAGAGAGATGGAGAGAGATGGAGAGAGAGAAGAGAGAGATGGAGAGAGATGGAGAGAGAGAAGAGAGAGATGGAGAGAGAGAAGAGAGAGATGGAGAGAGATGAGGAGGAATGGACAGATAGAGATGGAGAGAGAGAAGAGAGAGATGGAGAGAGATGAGGAGGAATGGACAGATAGAGATGGAGAGAGAGGGAGAGAGAGAAGAGAGAGATGGAGAGAGAGAAGAGAGAGATGAGGAGGAATGGACAGATAGAGATGGAGAGATGGAGAGAGAGATGGAGAGAGATGGAGAGAGAGAAGAGAGAGATGGAGAGAGATGAGGAGGAATGGACAGAGAGAGATGGAGAGAGGGAGAGAGAGATGGAGAGAGATGGAGAGAGAGAAGAGAGAGATGGAGAGAGATGAGGAGGAATGGACAGAGAGAGATGGAGAGAGATGGAGAGAGAGAAGAGAGAGATGGAGAGAGGGAGAGAGAGAAGAGAGAGATGGAGAGAGAGAGAGAGAGAAGAGAGAGATGGAGAGAGATGAGGAGGAATGGACAGAGAGAGATGGAGAGAGAGAAGAGAGAGATGGAGAGAGAGATGGAGAGAGAGAAGAGAGAGATGGAGAGAGATGGAGAGAGATGGAGAGAGAGAAGAGAGAGATGGAGAGAGATGGAGATCAGCTCGACAGCTCGACAGCAACACCGGTTACCACGACAATGCCCGCAGCACGCCCGTCGCCAACGGAGTCACCATAGTAACCACCAACCCCTACCAGCAGGCCCCTCCCTTCAGCGAAACTCTGAGTCTGGACCCTTCTACCCTCACACCTGCTCCTGTCTTCTAGATGAGAGAGAGATGGAGAGAGAGAAGAGAGAGATGGAGAGAGATGAGGAGGAATGGACAGAGAGAGATGGAGAGAGGGAGAGAGAGAAGAGAGAGATGGAGAGAGAGGGAGAGAGAGAAGAGAGAGATGGAGAGAGAGAAGAGAGAGATGGAGAGAGAGAAGAGAGAGATGAGGAGGAATGGACAGAGAGAGATGGAGAGATGGAGAGAGAGAAGAGAGAGATGGAGAGAGAGAAGAGAGAGATGGAGAGAGATGAGGAGAGAGATGGAGAGAGATGAGGAGGAATGGACAGAGAGAGATGGAGAGAGAGAAGAGAGAGATGGAGAGAGAGATGGAGAGAGAGAAGAGAGAGATGGAGAGAGATGGAGAGAGATGGAGAGAGATGGAGAGAGAGAAGAGAGAGATGGAGAGAGATGGAGAGAGAGAAGAGAGAGATGGAGAGAGAGAAGAGAGAGATGGAGAGAGATGAGGAGGAATGGACAGATAGAGATGGAGAGAGAGAAGAGAGAGATGGAGAGAGATGAGGAGGAATGGACAGATAGAGATGGAGAGAGAGGGAGAGAGAGAAGAGAGAGATGGAGAGAGAGAAGAGAGAGATGAGGAGGAATGGACAGATAGAGATGGAGAGATGGAGAGAGAGATGGAGAGAGATGGAGAGAGAGAAGAGAGAGATGGAGAGAGATGAGGAGGAATGGACAGAGAGAGATGGAGAGAGGGAGAGAGAGATGGAGAGAGATGGAGAGAGAGAAGAGAGAGATGGAGAGAGATGAGGAGGAATGGACAGAGAGAGATGGAGAGAGATGGAGAGAGAGAAGAGAGAGATGGAGAGAGGGAGAGAGAGAAGAGAGAGATGGAGAGAGAGAGAGAGAGAAGAGAGAGATGGAGAGAGATGAGGAGGAATGGACAGAGAGAGATGGAGAGAGAGAAGAGAGAGATGGAGAGAGAGATGGAGAGAGAGAAGAGAGAGATGGAGAGAGATGGAGAGAGATGGAGAGAGAGAAGAGAGAGATGGAGAGAGATGGAGAGAGAGAAGAGAGAGATGGAGAGAGATGAGGAGGAATGGACAGATAGAGATGGAGAGAGAGAAGAGAGAGATGGAGAGAGATGAGGAGGAATGGACAGATAGAGATGGAGAGAGAGGGAGAGAGAGAAGAGAGAGATGGAGAGAGAGAAGAGAGAGATGAGGAGGAATGGACAGATAGAGATGGAGAGATGGAGAGAGAGATGGAGAGAGGGAGAGAGAGAAGAGAGAGATGGAGAGATGGAGAGAGAGAAGAGAGAGATGGAGAGAGAGAAGAGAGAGATGGAGAGAGATGAGGAGGAATGGACAGAGAGATGGAGAGAGAGGGAGAGAGAGAAGAGAGAGAAGAGAGAGAAGAGAGAGATGGAGAGAGGGAGAGAGAGAAGAGAGAGATGGAGAGAGGGAGAGAGAGAAGATAGAGATGGAGAGAGGTAGAGAGAGAAGAGAGAGAGAGAAAGAGAGGGAGAATGGGAAAGAGTTTCTAGGTGTGAGACCGTTGTGACATGACAGAGGCTGTAGCTTCATGATGCTGTGGGCTGGCCTGATTGGCTGACTGAGGGTCAGGTGATGTTGGCTCTATGTCACCATGGCAACTGCTGGCTCAGCCTAGGATTCACACAGAGCAGGAAGTAGAACACACACATTGAGGCCATTTTACCCAGCGAGGTATATAACATAGCTGTAAATACAGTAGTCTACATCACCTAATGAAGATCCTGTGTAGCTCTGTATTAAAGCTGAGAGCTCCCCAGACACAGAGTAGTGAGCCCTCCACCAGAAAGACAGAGGTTCTGAACGCTGTTTAAAAGATAGAGAGAGAGGGAGAGAGAGGGGGGAGGGAGAGAGAGGGAGAGAGAGAGGGAGGGAGGGAGAGAGAGAGAGGGAGGGAGAGAGAGGGAGAGAGCTCCCCAGACACAGAGTAGTGAGCCCTCCACCAGAAAGACAGAGGTTCTGAACGCTGTTTAAAAGATAGAGAGAGGGAGAGAGAGGGGGGAGAGAGAGGGAGAGAGAGAGGGAGGGAGGGAGAGAGAGGGGGGAGGGAGAGAGAGGGAGGGAGAGAGAGGGAGAGAGAGAGAGAGAGGGAGGGAGGGAGAGAGAGGGGGGGAGAGAGAGAGAGGGAGGGAGAGAGAGGGAGAGAGAGAGAGAGAGGGAGGGAGGGAGAGAGAGGGGGGGAGAGAGAGAGAGGGAGAGAGAGGGGGGGAGAGAGAGGGAGAGAGAGGGAGGGAGGGAGAGAGAGAGAGAGGGAGGGAGAGAGAGGGAGGGAGAGAGAGAGAGGGAGGGAGAGGGAGGGAGAGAGAGAGAGAGGGAGGGAGAGAGAGGGAGAGAGGGGAGGGAGAGAGAGAGAGAGAGGGGAGGGAGAGAGAGGGAGAGAGAGAGAGAGGGGATGAGAGAGAGAGAGGGGAGGGAGAGAGAGGGGGGAGGGAGAGAGAGGGGATGAAAGATAGAGGGAGAGAATAAAGAGAACTCCACTAGAGTGGCTGTAAATCCTGTTATAATGTGAAATAATTCATGTCATTAAATATTTTATTGTAAAATGCTGAAGATGGAATATGAAATATAAAACAACCCGACAACAAGAACCACCGCTGTGTGCTGCGTCTCATTGGTGGATTTATTTTATTTATGTGATTTGATTGGTTGATTGAACTGTTTGAATCCTGCCAACACATAGTTTGAAGTACAAAACCAGCAGAGCTACTGTAGTAGCTGGAAAACCTTGGTGGAGCATGGGTGGAGTAGGCATGGTGGAGCATGGGTGGAGTAGGCATGGTGGAGCATGGGTGGAGTAGGCATGGTGGAGCATGGGTGGAGTAGGCATGGTGGAGCATGGGTGGAGTAGGCATGGTGGAGCATGGGTGGAGTAGGCATGGTGGAGCATGGGTGGAGTAGGCATGGTGGAGCATGGGTGGAGTAGGCATGGTAGAGCATGGGTGGAGTAGGCATGGTGGAGCATGGGTGGAGTAGGCATGGTGGAGCATGGGTGGAGTAGGCATGGTGGAGCATGGGTGGAGTAGGCATGGTGGAGCATGGGTGGAGTAGGCTTGGTGGAGCATGGGTGGAGTAGGCATGGTGGAGCATGGGTGGAGTAGGCATGGTGGAGCATGGGTGGAGTAGGCATGGTGGAGCATGGGTGGAGTAGGCATGGTGGAGCATGGGTGGAGTAGGCATGGTGGAGCATGGGTGGAGTAGGCATGGTGGAGCATGGGTGGAGTAGGCATGGTGGAGTATGGGTGGAGTAGGCATGGTGGAGCATGGGTGGAGTAGGCATGGTGGAGCATGGGTGGAGTAGGCATGGTGGAGCATGGGTGGAGTAGGCATGGTGGAGCATGGGTGGAGTAGGCATGGTGGAGCATGGGTGGAGTAGGCTTGGTGGAGCATGGGTGGAGTAGGCATGGTGGAGCATGGGTGGAGTAGGCATGGTGGAGCATGGGTGGAGTAGGCATGGTGGAGCATGGGTGGAGTAGGCATGGTGGAGCATGGGTGGAGTAGGCATGGTGGAGCATGGGTGGAGTAGGCTTGGTGGAGCATGGGTGGAGTAGGCTTGGTGGAGCATGGGTGGAGTAGGCTTGGTGGAGCATGGGTGGAGTAGGCATGGTGGAGCATGGGTGGAGTAGGCATGGTGGAGCATGGGTGGAGTAGGCATGGTGGAGCATGGGTGGAGTAGGCATGGTGGAGCATGGGTGGAGTAGGCATGGTGGAGCATGGGTGGAGTAGGCATGGTGGAGCATGGGTGGAGTAGGCATGGTGGAGCATGGGTGGAGTAGACATGGTGGAGCATGGGTGGAGTAGGCATGGTGGAGCATGGGTGGAGTAGGCATGGTGGAGCATGGGTGGAGTAGGCATGGTGGAGCATGGGTGGAGTAGACATGGTGGAGCATGGGTGGAGTAGGCATGGTGGAGCATGGGTGGAGTAGACATGGTGGAGCATGGGTGGAGTAGACATGGTGGAGCTCAGACCAACGCCTATTCTCAGTTAAAACATAGTTTAGGGTTTTTAATAGGAAATCCAGGATAGAGGAGGGAGAGCAACTCCCTGGAGGGACAGAGACGGACGGAGAGATTATACATCATGGTTTGATAAGCATTAAAACGATGTGAACCATATTCAACCCAATTGAACACTTATGGGAGATTCTGGAGCGGTGCCTGAGACAGCGTTTTTCACCAGCACCAACAGAACACTAAATGAGGGAATATCTGGTGGAGGAATGGGGTTAGACCCTCCAACAGACTTCCAGACTCTGGTAGAATCTACGCCAAGGTGCATTGAAGCTGTCCTGGGAGTTTGTGGAGCCCAATGCCCTTGTAAGATACTTTATTTAGACACTTACCGGTATCTTCAATACTAGAACATATAACCACAGAGCAATATAATATTTAGCAGATGCTTTAATCCATCCAATACATATTTACTATTTAGTCTGGTTTAGTCTGACCCTAACCTGAGACAGAGATCTGTTATACAGTCACATATTTACTATTTAGTCTGGTTTAGTCTGACCCTAACCTGAGACAGAGATCTGTTATACAGTCACATATTTACTATTTAGTCTGGTTTAGTCTGACCCTAACCTGAGACAGAGATCTGTTATACAGTCACATATTTACTATTTAGTCTGGTTTAGTCTGACCCTAACCTGAGACAGAGATCTGTTATACAGTCACATATTTACTATTTAGTCTGGTTTAGTCTGACCCTAACCTGAGACAGAGATCTTAGTTAGTTAGTTATAGTAACCACAGTCATATATCTAGACATACATTTAACTACAGTGAGGAGAACAAGTATTTGATACACTGCCGATTTTGCAGGTTTTCCTACTTACAAAGCATGTAGAAGTCTGTAATTCTTATCATAGGTACACTTCATCTGTGAGAGACAGAATCTAAAATCCAGAAAATCACATTGTATGATTTTTAAGTAATTAATTTGCATTTTATTGCATGACATAAGTATTTGATACATCAGAAAAGCAGAACTTAATATTTGGTACAGAAACCTTTGTTTGCAATTACAGAGATCATACGTTTCCTGTAGTTCTTGACCAGGTTTGCACACACTGCAGCAGAGATTTTGGCCCACTCCTCCATACAGATCCTTCAGGTTTAGGGGCTGTTGCTGGGCAATACGGACTTTCAGCTCCCTCCAAAGATTTTCTATTGGGTTCAGGTCTGGAGACTGGCTAGGCCACTCCAGGACCTTGAGATGCTTCTTACGGAGCCACTCCTTAGTTGCCCTGGCTGTGTGTTTCGGGTCGTTGTCATGCTGGAAGACCCAGCCACGACCCATCTTCAATGCTCTTAATGAGGGAAGGAGGTTGTTGGCCAAGATCTCGCGATACATGGCCCCATCCATCCTCCCCTCAATACGGTGCAGTCGTCCTGTCCCCTTTGCAGAAAAGCATCCCCAAAGAATGATGTTTCCACCTCCATGCTTCACGGTTGGGATGGTGTTCTTGGGGTTGTACTCATCCTTCTTCTTCCTCCAAACACGGCGAGTGGAGTTTAGACCAAAAAGCTCTATTTCTGTCTCATCAGACCACATGACCTTCTCCCATTCCTCCTCTGGATCATCCAGATGGTCATTGGCAAACTTCAGACGGGCCTGGACATGCCCTGGCTTGAGCAGGGGGACCTTGCGTGCGCTGCAGGATTTTAATCCATGACAGCGTAGTGTGTTACTAATGGTTTTCTTTGAGACTGTGGTCCCAGCTCTCTTCAGGTCATTGACCAGGTCCTGCAGTGTAGTTCTGGGCTGATCCCTCACCTTCCTCATGATCATTGATGCCCCACGAGGTGAGATCTTGCATGGTGCCCCAGACCAACGGAGATTGACCGTCATCTTGAACTTCTTCCATTTTCTAATAATTGTGCCAACAGTTGTTGCCTTCTCACCAAGCTGCTTGCCTATTGTCCTGTAGCCCATCCCAGCCTTGTGCAGGTCTACAATTTTATCCCTGATGTCCTTACACAGCTCTGTGGTCTTGGCCATTGTGGAGAGGTTGGAGTCTGTTTGATTGAGTGTGTGGACAGGTGTCTTTTATACAGGTAATGAGTGGAGAACAGGAGGGCTTCTTAAAGAAAAACTAACAGGTCTGTGAGAGCCGGAATTCTTACTGGTTGGTAGGTGATCAAATACTTATGTCATGCAATAAAATGCAAATTAATTATTTAAAAATCATACAATGTGATTTTCTGGATTTTTGTTTTAGATTCCGTCACTCACAGTTGAAGAGTACCTATGATAAAAATTACAGACCTCTACATGGGCCTGGACAGGTAGCCCAGCAGGTAGCCCAGTGGTTAGAGTGTTGGGCCCATAACCGAAAGGTTGCTGGATCAAATCCCTGAGCTGACAAGGTAAAAATCTGTCGTTCTGCCCCTGAACAAGGCAGTTAACCCACTGTTCCTAGGCCGTCATTGAAAATAAGAATATGTTCTTAACTGACTTGCCTAGTAAAATAAAGGTAAAAAAAAAAAAAAAAATGCTTTGTAAGTAAGAAAACCTGCAAAATCGGCAGTGTATCAAATACTTGTTCTCCCCACTGTATATGTTTGTCTATATATGGGTCTGGTAGTAACTATGGAGACAGGAGAAGTGTCTGGACTAAAACAGAACC
>JAKYLM010000103.1:250000-257240 GCA_023634145.1 Thymallus thymallus | reverse complement strand
AGAGAGAGAGAGAGAGAGAGAGAGAGAGAGGGAGGGAGAGCAAAAGAGAGAGAGAGAGAGAGAGCAAAAGAAAGAGAGAGAGAGCGAGAGAGAGAGAGAGAGCAAGAGAGAGAGAGAGGGAGTGAGAGAGAGAGCAAGAGAGAGAGAGAGAGAGAGAGAGAGAGAGAGAGAGGGGGGAGAGAGAGAGAGAGAGAGCAAGAGAGAGAGAGAGAGAGAGACAGTTACTAACAACAGTGTTCAATTATTTTTATATATTTTATTTAACTAGCCAAGTAAGTTAAGAACAAATTCTTATTCAAAATGACGGCCTACCGAAAGGCAAAAGGCCTCTCTCTCTCTCTCGCTCTCTCTCTCTCTCTCTGGTATTAGTGGGTAGTGTTTGGAGGAGAAGGTGGAAATTGATTGGGTCCTGACGGTATGGTATTAGTGGGTAGTGTTTGGAGGAGAATGGGGAAGTTTAGGTAGGTCCTGAACACATTACCTCGCCGTCTAGAATGAACAAAGCGGTGTTGGTAGGTACGCTGATTGCTAGTGGGCTTTTTGTAAGGGATGAATTGTTGTTCATTTCGCCTCTTTCTATGCCAGCGACTTGGGTAGTTGTGGAAAATTTGCCGGATGAGCAGATCCGAAAAGAGCTGGTTCGTTTTGGAAAAGTAGTTTGCGGTTTTCGCATCCTGTCAGCGGGGTTTCGGGCAGGAATCCGTGAAGCATGTTGTCTCCTTTCATAGGCAAGTGTTTATGCTTCTCAACAATACGGATCAGCAGCAGCCAGTGATGTTGTTGGTATGGAGGTGGGGGTGTCAGTGAGCAGTGCTGTTGCAGTGGGGACAGTTGTGGAGGGTGTGGTGGGAGATCCTATTGTTGTGAATAAGGGGAGTGGGTGTGGTCGCTGATGTTAGGTTAGTGGAAGGTGTGAGTAAGGAGGGATCTAATAAGCGTGCTGGTGGGGCTGATCACGCCAATGAAGAAAAAGGGTGTGAGGAAAGGTATGGTTGGTGTGGTGGAGGAGGGACTGGTGTCCCAGGGTGTTTCACCTGGCGTTGGGGAGCAGGGCCTGAGTAAGAAGGGAGTGCAGGTCAGTACGGTGCTGGGACAGGAAGAAGAGGAGGTAGGGGAATCGAGTGAAGAGGAGTGTGAGAAGATGTCCTACTCTTACTGCTCTCTGAGTTGGGTGCTAACAGCCAGTCAGGTGGCAGGCCCTACCTATACGGTGAGGGAGCTGTCTAAGTTTTTGACTGACACTAAGGGTAAGAAGAAGGTGGTTATGGAGTCCCATTTTCCTGACTCTGTGAGGTTTGGGAGGTCAGTGCAAAAGGCTATGAGGACTGAGGGCTTGTGTGTCCTCTCGCCCAAGAAACGTTTCTGGTTGAACAAATGGGTCACAGCGGTGCGAAAGGGCTTGCCTTCTGATACAACTTAAATGGCTGGGTTTCTTGCAACATGCAATTTTTTTGGTTCTCATTACAGGGGTTAGTTCTTGTTCTTTTTTCTCTCACTTCTCATTGAGGCTCTGTGGGTCTCTTAATATAAATGGCGCCAGAGACGGGGGGAAGAGGGGTCAGAAACATATAGATGTGCTGTTTTTGCAGGAGACCCATTCTGATGTTGTAAATGAAGTGGATTGGGGGCTCTGGTGGAAGGGGGCACAGGTGCTGAGCCATGGTACGAACACTAGTGCAGGGGTGGCAGTGTCCCTTGGTCTGGGCGTTACCATTACATCTTCAAAGGAGGTGTGTGGCGGCAGGTTGTTGGTTGTTAAGGCTGAGATTGACAATGTGCTGTTAGTTTTTATAAATGTATATGCACCTAGTACAGGCCGGGAGCTGGGCGTATTTTTTGGGTGCCTACGTAAAGAGCTGCCTCTGATAGTTAAGGCTGAGGTGCAAGTTCTAGGGGGGGACGGCACAATTGATTTGACCAAGGACCGGAATGGTGAGGAGCCACATCCAGTCTCAGCAGGGGAGCTGAATGATGTATTGATTCAGTATGATTTGGTGGATGCATGGAGGACTCAGTATCCCACCACCAGATAATATACCTGGGTGAAGGTAGTTGGGGAGGGTTTGTGCTTCTCGCCTGGATCGTATTTATATGTTCAGCACCAGAGCAATAGGCTGGTGTCGGCCTCGATACTTTTCTGACCATCATATTACTATGGCTCAGCTCTGTGTTACACCAGGGCCCGACAGGCTTCCTATTGGAAATGTAATGTAAGGCTCTTACAAGATGCTGCTTTTTGCTCTAGCTTTCTCACCGTCTGGGGGAGATGGAGGCAGCCGAAAGACGACTATGAGTCTCTTAGTCTGTGGTGGGATGGAGGGAAAGCGCAGATTAGGCTTTTTTGTCAACAATTTACTGCTTTTCTCTCCAATGAGTCTAGGAGAGTGTTGGGGAAGCTTGAACAAAACATAAGCGAGGCAGAGGCTGAGTTGCTGGGGATGGTTCTGAACATACCTGAATTGCGTTGGGACCTGGGCGCGTTTTTTCAATTGAAAGCAAAGGGGGCACTTGTAAGAGCTAGGTTTTCTATGTTGAATGAGATGGATGCTCCCAGCTCCTTCTGTTTTGGCTTAGAAAAGCAAAGTGGAGAAAGGAAGCGTATGCACTGTTTACGTATGGCTGATGGTCGGGTGTCTTCTGTTGTGGAGGAGATGCGGGGACGGGTGTCTTCTGTTGTGGAGGAGATGCAGGGACGGGTGTCTTCTGTTGTGGGGAGATGCAGGGACGGGCTGTAGAGTTTAATTCTGATATGTATAGAGCAGAACAGTGTGATCCTGCATGTTCCCAGGTATTGCTTACGGACCTTCCCACACTGACGCAGTCACAGAGGAATGACATGGACGTTCCTCTGACATTGAGAGAACTCGAGACTGCCGTCACCCAGATGAACTCCGGGCGCGCTCCGGGAGTGGATGGATTGCCAATTGAATTTTATAAGACATTCTGGAGCCTCATTGGTCGTGATTTGTGTTGTGTCTTGCCTGAGTGTGTCAGGGTTGGGGAGTTGCCATTGAGCTGCCGGAGGGCAGTTTTGAATCTCCTCCCAAAAAAAGGGGACTTGAGCGACCTGAAGAACTGGTGGCTTTTCCAAGGTCCTCGCTATTCGGCATAAACCCCACCTGGACTCCATTGTACATGCGGACCAAACTTACTGTGTGCCAGGTATTACCATCACAGACAATCTGTTTTTGATCAGGGACATGTTGGACCTGTAATTGGTCAGTAGTGAGGTATGTGATTTACACAGACAACTATTTTACTGAACAGATACACACACACACACTCTCCCTCCCCTGTCTGTGCAGTGTGAGCAGGTAGTCAATATATTGGGTTGTGAACGAGACGGCTGTATTGTAGAGGATTGAGAGCACAGCTGACTGCAATACTACACCACTGTATTTGGAACTAGTTAACCTCTGTCACACACACTTAACTACTCTCTCCCTCCCTCTATGTATAAGGTTGCCGGATCGAATGGTTCTGTGGTTCTGCCCCTGAACAAGGAAGTTAACCCACTGTTCCAGGCCGTCGTTGTAAATAAGATGTTGTTCTTAACTGACTTTCCTAGTAAAATAAAGGTAAAAAATAAACCCTCTTTCTCTCCTACCTTTCTCCTTCACCTTCTCTCTATCTGCCCTCTCCTTCCCACTCTCTCTCTTTCTCTCTCTATCTGCTCTCTCCTTCCCACTCTCTCTCTTTCTCTCTCTATCTGCTCTCTCCTTCCCACTCTCTCTCTTTCTCTCTCTATCTGCTCTCTCCTTCCCACTCTCTCTCTTTCTCTCTCTATCTGCTCTCTCCTTCCCACTCTCTCTGCTCTCTTTTTCTCCCTCCTCTGCCTCTCTGCCCTCTCCTTCCCACTCTCTCTCTTTCTCTCTCTATCTGCTCTCTCCTTCCCTCTCTCTTTCTCTCTCTCCTACCTCTCTATCTCCCTGCCCTTCCCCCACCCTCTCTTCCCCTCTCTCTCTCTCTCTCTCTCTCTCTCTCTCTCTCTCTCTCTCCCCCTCCTCTCTCCTTCCCTCTCTTTCTCCCTCCTCTCTCTCTCCTTCCTCCCTCTCTCTCCTACCTCTCCTGTTGATGTAAAAAGGATCTCCCTCTGCACACACACACACACACAAACACACACGCACACACACACGCACGCACGCACACGCAGCACACACACACACAAACATGCATGTTAGCTAGTTTTGTCTGTCTCTCTGTCTGCCTGTCTGTCTTTGCTGAATGACCATCGTATTATTATACAGGCACGCTGCAGACCAGCTAAGTGGAGTCCTTCCCTCCATGTTGGGGTCCTTCACGCTGCAGACCAGCTAACAGGCTAAGTTTATAGCTGTGTCGTTAAGGAGATTGGGAGTCCGGAGCTCAAAGGCCCTCAGAGACCATAATGAACAAGTGAGAAACTCCATCAACACTGGAGAACATGTGCCCCTGCAAACACACACACAAACTGGAACTAGTACACAATGCAGCAAGAAACCTCATGTAAGCTTCCAGAAATAATAAAGAAATAAACATGGTCTTTGGTAGATGAATGGCAGGTAGCTGGCAGGTGGGCTGAAACCATACTATTACATAGGAAATCATCATACACTTAGTAAGAAGAAAGATGGAGAGAGATAGATGGAGAAAGAGAGAGGGAGAGAGAGAGAGAGAAATACGAGAGAGAGAGAGAGAGAGAGAGAGAGAGAGAGAGGGAGAGAGAGAGAGAGAGAAATACAAGAGAGAGAGAGAGAGAGAGGGAGAGAGAGAGAGAGAAATACGAGAGAGAGAGAGAGAGAGAGAGGGAGAGAGAGAGAGAGAGAAATACAAGAGAGAGAGAGAGAGAGATCTGGCTAGAAATACTAGAATCAGTTCTAGAACCAATTGCCCTTTATGGTTGTGAGGTCTGGGGTTCCGCTCACCAACCAAGAATTCACTAAATGGGACAAACACCAAATTGAGACTCTGCATGCAGAATTCTGCAAAAATATCCTCTGTATACATCGTAAAACTTCAAATAATGCATGTAGAGCAGAATTAGGCCGATACCCACTAATTATCAAACCTTCCATAACAAAGCCATCACCTACAGAGAGATGAACCTGGAGAAGAGTCCCCTAAGCAAGCTGGTCCTGGGGCTTTGTTCACAAACACAAACAGACCCACAGAGCCCCAGGACAGCAACACAATTAGACCCAACCACATCATGAGAAAACAAAAAGATAATTACTTGACACATTGGAAAGAACTAGAATGCTATTTGTCCCTAAACAGAGAGTACACAGTGGCAGAATACCTGACCGCTGTGACTGACCCAAACTTAAGGAAAGCTTTGACTATGTACAGACTCAGTGAGCATAGCCTTGCTATTGAGAAAGGCCGCTGTAGACAGACCTGACTCTCAAGAGAAGACAGGCTATGTGCACACTGCCCACAAAATGAGGTGGAAACTGAGCTGCACTTCCTAACCTCCTGCCAAATGTATGACCATATTAGAGACATATTTCCCTCAGATTACACAGATCCACAAAGAATTAGAAAACAAACCCAATGTTGATAAACTCCCATATCTACTGGGTGAAATACCACAGTGTTCATCACAGCAGCAAGATGTGTGACCTGTTGTCACAAGAAAAGGACAAACAGTGAAGAACAAACACCATGTAAATACAACCCATATTTATGTTGATTTATAATAACGTGAAATGTATCTATTCCTCTGAAACGTGTACTGAACAAGAGAGTAATATTTATATACTATTTATATATATATATTTATAATATATATGTTCATTTTGCATTGTTTATTTCACTTGCTTTGTAGACGTATGTTTCCCAATACAGCCCTTTATATTGAGAGAGAGAGAGAGAGTATTTTTAAGCTACTGTACCAGAGCTGAATCTACAGCAGACAAACACACTATATTCCTCTTTCACTTTTTATCCCACCTCTCATTTTCTCTCGTTCTCACCCTCGACCTCCACTCTTCACCACTTCCTGTTTTGCATTCAAATGTATCACTGGCCTCATAATCAACGTCTGTAACCTAGCTACACTGGCAGCATATATGTACAAGCACACATACACACACACAGCTGATCAATTTATACAAGGAGCTATCAGCTTGACTGAGAGAGAGTGTACTGTACTGAATAAGAGAGAGTGTACTGTACTGAATAAGAGAGAGTGTACTGTACTGAATAAGAGAGAGTGTACTGTACTGAATAAGAGAGAGTGTACTGTACTAAATAAGAGAGAGTGTACTGTACTGAATAAGAGAGAGTGTACTGTACTAAATAAGAGAGAGTGTACTGTACTAAATAAGAGAGAGTGTACTGTACTGAATAAGAGAGAGTGTACTGTACTAAATAAGAGAGAGTGTACTGTACTGAATAAGAGAGAGTGTACTGTACTAAATAAGAGAGAGTGTACTGTACTAAATAAGAGAGAGTGTACTGTACTGAATAAGAGAGAGTGTACTGTACTGAATAAGAGAGAGTGTACTGTACTGAATAAGAGAGAGTGTACTGTACTGAATACGAGAGAGAGTATACTGTACTGAATACGAGAGAGAGTATACTGTACTGAATAAGAGAGAGTGTACTGTACTGAATAAGAGAGAGTGTAGTGTACTAAATAAGAGAGAGTGTAGTGTACTGAATAAGAGAGAGAGTATACTGTACTGAATAAGAGAGAGTGTACTGTACTGAATAAGAGAGAGTGTACTGTACTGAATTAGAGAGAGAGTGTACTGTACTGAATAAGAGAGTGTGTACTGTACTGAATACGAGAGAGAGTATACTGTACTGAATAAGAGAGAGTGTACTGTACTAAATAAGAGAGAGTATACTGTACTGAATACGAGAGAGAGTATACTGTACTGAATACGAGAGAGAGTATACTGTACTGAATACGAGAGAGAGTATACTGTACTGAATAAGAGAGAGTGTACTGTACTGAATAAGAGAGAGTGTACTGTACTGAATAAGAGAGAGTGTACTGTACTAAATAAGAGAGAGTGTACTGTACTGAATAAGAGAGAGTGTACTGTACTGAATAAGAGAGAGTGTACTGTACTGAATAAGAGAGAGTGTACTGTACTGAATAAGAGAGAGAGTATACTGTACTGAATAAGAGAGAGTGTACTGTACTGAATAAGAGAGAGTATACTGTACTGAATTAGAGAGAGAGTGTACTGTACTGAATAAGAGTGTACTGTACTGAATACGAGAGAGAGTATACTGTACTGAATAAGAG
>JAKYLM010000103.1:220000-245000 GCA_023634145.1 Thymallus thymallus | reverse complement strand
ATCCCCTCCACAGTTCCCACCAGTAAGTACAGTTACTAGTATAAATCCCCTCCACAGTCCCCACCAGTAAGTACAGTTACTAGTATAAATCCCCTCCACAGTCCCCACCAGTAAGTATAGTTACTAGTATAAATCCCCTCCACAGTCCCCACCAGTAAGTACAGATAGTAGTATAAATCCCCTCCACAGTCCCCACTAGTAAGTACAGATAGTAGTATAAATCCCCTCCACAGTCCCCACCAGTAAGTACAGTTACTAGTATAAATCCCCTCCACAGTCCCCACCAGTAAGTACAGATAGTAGTATAAATCCCCTCCACAGTCCCCACAAGTAAGTACAGTTACTAGTATAAATCCCCTCCACAGTCCCCACCAGTAAGTACAGTTACTAGTATAAATCCCCTCCACAGTCCCCACCAGTAAGTACAGTTACTAGTATAAATCCCCTCCACAGTCCCCACCAGTAAGTATAGTTACTAGTATAAATCCCCTCCACAGTCCCCACCAGTAAGTACAGATAGTAGTATAAATCCCCTCCACAGTCCCCACCAGTAAGTACAGTTACTAGTATAAATCCCCTCCACAGTCCCCACCAGTAAGTATAGTTACTATTATAAATCCCCTCCACAGTCCCCACCAGTAAGTACAGATAGTAGTATAAATCCCCTCCACAGTCCCCACCAGTAAGTACAGATAGTAGTATAAATCCCCTCCACAGTCCCCACCAGTAAGTACAGTTACTAGTATAAATCCCCTCCACAGTCCCCACCAGTAAGTACAGATAGTAGTATAAATCCCCTCCACAGTCCCCACCAGTAAGTACATTTACTAGTATAAATCCCCTCCACAGTCCCCACCAGTAAGTACAGTTACTAGTATAAATCCCCTCCACAGTCCCCACCAGTAAGTACAGTTACTAGTATAAATCCCCTCCACAGTCCCCACCAGTAAGTACAGATAGTAGTATAAATCCCCTCCACAGTCCCCACCAGTAAGTACAGATAGTAGTATAAATCCCCTCCACAGTCCCCACCAGTAAGTACAGATAGTAGTATAAATCCCCTCCACAGTTCCCACCAGTAAGTACAGTTACTAGTATAAATCCCCTCCACAGTCCCCACCAGTAAGTGCAGTTACTAGTATAAATCCCCTCCACAGTCCCCACCAGTAAGTATAGTTACTAGTATAAATCCCCTCCACAGTCCCCACCAGTAAGTACAGTTACTAGTATAAATCCCCTCCACAGTCCCCACCAGTAAGTACAGATAGTAGTATAAATCCCCTCCACAGTCCCCACCAGTAAGTACAGTTACTAGTATAAATCCCCTCCACAGTCCCCACCAGTAAATACAGATAGTAGTATAAATCCCCTCCACAGTCCCCACCAGTAAGTACAGTTACTAGTATAAATCCCCTCCACAGTCCCCACCAGTAAGTACAGTTACTAGTATAAATCCCCTCCACAGTCCCCACCACTAAGTACAGATAGTAGTATAAATCCCCTCCACAGTCCCCACCAGTAAGTACAGTTACTAGTATAAATCCCCTCCACAGTCCCCACCAGTAAGTACAGTTACTAGTATAAATCCCCTCCACAGTCCCCACCAGTAAGTACAGTTACTAGTATAAATCCCCTCCACAGTCCCCACCAGTAAGTACAGATAGTAGTATAAATCCCCTCCACAGTCCCCACCAGTAAGTACAGTTACTAGTATAAATCCCCTCCACAGTCCCCACCAGTAAGTACAGATAGTAGTATAAATCCCCTCCACAGTCCACACCAGTAAGTACAGATAGTAGTATAAATCCCCTCCACAGTCCCCACCAGTAAGTACAGTTACTAGTATAAATCCCCTCCACAGTCCCCACCAGTAAGTACAGATAGTAGTATAAATCCCCTCCACAGTCCCCACCAGTAAGTACAGTTACTAGTATAAATCCCCTCCACAGTCCCCACCAGTAAGTACAGATAGTAGTATAAATCCCCTCCACAGTCCCCACCAGTAAGTACAGTTACTAGTATAAATCCCCTCCACAGTCCCCACCAGTAAGTACAGATAGTAGTATAAATCCCCTCCACAGTCCCCACCAGTAAGTACAGATAGTAGTATAAATCCCCTCCACAGTCCCCACCAGTAAGTACAGATAGTAGTATAAATCCCCTCCACAGTCTCCACCAGTAAGTACAGTTACTAGTATAAATCCCCTCCACAGTCCCCACCAGTAAGTACAGATAGTAGTATAAATCCCCTCCACAGTCCCCACTAGTAAGTACAGATAGTAGTATAAATCCCCTCCACAGTCCCCACCAGTAAGTACAGTTACTAGTATAAATCCCCTCCACAGTCCCCACCAGTAAATACAGATAGTAGTATAAATCCCCTCCACAGTCCCCACCAGTAAGTACAGTTACTAGTATAAATCCCCTCCACAGTCCCCACCAGTAAGTACAGTTACTAGTATAAATCCCCTCCACAGTCCCCACCAGTAAGTACAGATAGTAGTATAAATCCCCTCCACAGTCCCCACCAGTAAGTACAGTTACTAGTATAAATCCCCTCCACAGTCCCCACCAGTAAGTACAGTTACTAGTATAAATCCCCTCCACAGTCCCCACCAGTAAGTACAGTTACTAGTATAAATCCCCTCCACAGTCCCCACCAGTAAGTACAGATAGTAGTATAAATCCCCTCCACAGTCCCCACCAGTAAGTACAGTTACTAGTATAAATCCCCTCCACAGTCCCCACCAGTAAGTACAGATAGTAGTATAAATCCCCTCCACAGTCCACACCAGTAAGTACAGATAGTAGTATAAATCCCCTCCACAGTCCCCACCAGTAAGTACAGTTACTAGTATAAATCCCCTCCACAGTCCCCACCAGTAAGTACAGATAGTAGTATAAATCCCCTCCACAGTCCCCACCAGTAAGTACAGTTACTAGTATAAATCCCCTCCACAGTCCCCACCAGTAAGTACAGATAGTAGTATAAATCCCCTCCACAGTCCCCACCAGTAAGTACAGTTACTAGTATAAATCCCCTCCACAGTCCCCACCAGTAAGTACAGATAGTAGTATAAATCCCCTCCACAGTCCCCACCAGTAAGTACAGATAGTAGTATAAATCCCCTCCACAGTCCCCACCAGTAAGTACAGATAGTAGTATAAATCCCCTCCACAGTCCCCACCAGTAAGTACAGTTACTAGTATAAATCCCCTCCACAGTCCCCACCAGTAAGTACAGATAGTAGTATAAATCCCCTCCACAGTCCCCACCAGTAAGTACAGTTACTAGTATAAATCCCCTCCACAGTCCCCACCAGTAAGTACAGTTACTAGTATAAATCCCCTCCACAGTCCCCACCAGTAAGTACAGATACTAGTATAAATCCCCTCCACAGTCCCCACCAGTAAGTACAGTTACTAGTATAAATCCCCTCCACAGTCCCCACCAGTAAGTACAGATAGTAGTATAAATCCCCTCCACAGTCCCCACCAGTAAGTACATTTACTAGTATAAATCCCCTCCACAGTCCCCACCAGTAAGTACAGATAGTAGTATAAATCCCCTCCACAGTCCCCACAAGTAAGTACAGTTACTAGTATAAATCCCCTCCACAGTCCCCACCAGTAAGTACAGATAGTAGTATAAATCCCCTCCACAGTCCCCACCAGTAAGTACAGTTACTAGTATAAATCCCCTCCACAGTCCCCACCAGTAAGTACAGTTACTAGTATAAATCCCCTCCACAGTCCCCGCAGCCGGACAGTTTTCTCAGGGCTTCTGGAAAGAAATACAGTCGGCATGTTCAACCGGTGTCGCTCAGTGGGTTTTGACCAACATGTCTCCGGACCTACTCATCACCACAGTCATACCTGGATCTAGTTCTGTACCAAGGAATACATAGTGTGGATCTAAATCTTTTTCCTCATAATCCTGGACTATCGGACCAACATCTTACTACGTTTGCAATTGCAAATAATCTGCTTTGAGTTTTAATGCACCGTATTGCTGGTCCTGGTTGCTGGTCCTGGTTGCTGGTCCTGGTTGCTGGTCCTGGTTGCTGGTCCTGGTTGCTGGTCCTGGTTGCTGGTCCTGGTTGCGTTCAGGCAATTCACTGCTCCATTATTATTGACAATTGTAGAATTGTCACACCCTGATCTGTTTCACCTGTCCTTGTCCTTGTCCTTGTCTCCACCCCTCCAGATGTCGCTCATATATTGAGGACTCCCTGGCTGCTGGAAGCATCTGTCCATCTGCATGGTTTAGATCTTATCTGTCGGAGAGATATCAGTTTGTCTCCGTGGATGGTTTGTCCTCTGACAAATCAATTGTAAGTTTTGCTGTTCCTCAAGGTTCCGTTTTAGGGCCACTATTGTTTTCACTATATATTTTACCTCTTGGTGATGTCATTCGGTGATGTCACTTGGTGATGTCAATGTTAACTTCCATTGTTATGCGGACGACACACAGCTGTACATCTCGATGAAACATGCTGAAGCCCCAAAATTGCCTGCCCTGGAAGCCTGTGTTTCAGACATAAGGAAGTAGATGGCGGCAAATGTTTTACTTTTAAACTCGGACAAAACAGGGATGCTAGTTCTAGGTCCCAAGAAACAAAGATATCTTCTGTTGGATCTGACAATTAATCTTGATGGTTGTACAGTCGTCAAAAAAAAAAAACTGAAGGACCTCGGCGTTTCTCTGGAACTCTCTTTTAATGAACATCAAGAATATTTTAAGGACAGCTTTTTTCCATCTTCGTAACATTGCAAATATCTGCAACTTGTTGTCCAAAAATGATGCAGAAAAACTAATCCATGGTTTTGTCACTTCTAGATTAGATTACTGCAACGCTCTACTGTCTCTCTGGTACCAACGCAACTCTGTTACAGACACAACAGACCCAGCAATCTGTTACAGACACAACAGACCCAGCAATCTGTTACAGACACAACAGACCCAGCAATCTGTTACAGACACAACAGACCCAGCAATCTGTTACAGACACAACAGACCCAGCAATCTGTTACAGACACAACCAGAGGCCTCACTACAGAACCCTCTGACATGACTGACAAGTGAATGCCAACATAACCCACCTTCTCTCTCTCTCTCTCTCTCTCTCTCTCTCTCTCTCTCTCTCTCTCTCTCTCTCTCTCTCTCTCTCTCTCTGTATTCTCTCTCTCTCTCTCTGTATTCTCTCTCTCTCTCTCTCTCTCTCTCTCTCTCTCAGCTGTAATAGTGGAATGGTTGCTAAGGAGGAGAAGCTGCTTAACAACCATCTCCAGAGCTGCTGTTGCTGACTAAACCTCTGATGTCACTTACCTGACGATCAGCATAGAAACAGCCCAGGTAACCTATGCCCCTAACCTATGCCCCCCCCCCCCCACACACACACACCCTTCCCTTCTTCCCTCCCATTTTTCTCTCTCCCTCTCCCTCTCCCTCTCTCTCTCTCTCTCTCTCCCTCTCCCTCTCTCTCTGGTCTATTTGGATCTTTGGCAGGTTATTTAGGGCTGATGTTGTTGCTAAGCAACCAGACGGGTAAATGGGAGACAGGAGGAAAATCCCACTGCTGCAGAAAAACCCTCGTCTCTGTCTGTCTCCCATCCTCTGTCTGCCACTACATCATCCTTCTCTCTCTCTGTCTCCCTCTCCTCTCTCTCTGTCTCCCTCATCCTCTAACTCTTTCCCTCTCTCCTCCTCTCTCTCTCCCTCCTATTCTCTCTGTCTCATCCTTCACTCTCTCTCCCTCCCTCCTCCTCGTTCTGTCTCTGTCTCCCTTCTCTCCATCAATCTCCCTCCTCCTCTCTCTGTCTCATCCTCTGTCTTCCTCCACTTCATCATCCTCTCTCTCTGTCTCCAATCTGCTATCTGTCTCTCTCTCTCCCTCATCTCCCTCCCCCCCCCTCTCTCTCTCCCTCCCTCCTCCTCGTTCTGTCTCTGTCTCCCTTCTCTCCATCAATCTCCCTCCTCCTCTCTCTGTCTCATCCTCTGTCTGCCTCCACTTCCTCCTCCTCTCTCTGTCTCTTCTCTCTCTCCTCTCTCTTTCTCTCTCTCTGAAGTTTACATACATTCCACAGATAGTTTTGGCAAGTCGGTTAGGACATCTACTTTGTGCATGACACAAGTAATTCTTCCAACAATTGTTTACAGACAGATTATTTCACTATATCACAATTCCAGTGGGTCAGAAGTTTACATACATTAAGTTGACTGTGCCTTTAAATTCCAGAAAATGATGTCATGGCTTTAGAAGCTTCTGATAGGCTAATTGACATAATTTGAGTCAATTGGAGGTGTACCTGTGGATGTATTTAAAGGCCTACCTTCAAACTCAGTGCCTCTTTGCTCGAGATCATGGGAAAATCAAAAGAAATCGGCCAAGACCTCAAATTTTTTTCCAAACGCCTGAAGTGCTGAAGATGTCTGTCCTGTTAAAGGATGACCGGGATGTCCTGGCACTAGAGTCGTGTTTAAAGGAGTATGATCTGCCAGGGTAAACTGGGGCAAGAGTGAGGCATTGCTATGTGGGGCATGGCGGGACAGGGTGCCTCCTAGGCTTCCTGGGGGATTGGAATGGGGCAGTGAGGGGGTGTATCTGGGATTGGAGGGTTGGGTCATGAAGAACTGGGATGGGGAGGCTCAATCGGTGGTGTCTAGGCTGACGAAGTGGAGGTGGTTCCTCTCCCAGGTGTCGTACAGAGGAAGGGTGCCTATCATCAATAACCTGGTGGCATCCTCCCTATGGCACAACGTTGCTGTTCTTACCCCCCTGCTGGGCTGCTGGCCCACTTACAGCGTAGGCTGGTGGACTTCTTCTGGTCTGGTCATAATTGGCTGAAGGCGGTGGGGTTGTTTTTACCGGTCAGGCAGGGTGGTCAGGGCCTGGTGGACCTTGAGAGCAGGGTTGCAGCTTTTCGTCTCACAGCAGCACAGACTAGGAGGGAGTGACACCTGGACCCTGGAGGTTGCTGAAGATCGCGCCTGAGGAGGGAGTGACACCTGGACCTTGGGTGTGGGATGAACCCATTTTCCAAAACCAGCTGATTCCTTTAGTTTTTGTCCATTCTGGACGGCTGATGGCAACGGGCATCAGGACACTGGAGAAGGGTGGAAGACCCTTCAAGAGCTGGCGCAGCAGTCTGGAATTACATCACACCGGCTGCTGGAGAGGTTCATGGGCGAGGTCCAGGATGCGCTGCCAGAACCGGTGAAGGAAGTCTTCGGGTGGGCAAGAGGGGAGGGGCCACTACCATTTCCACCACTATAGGAGACGGCAGAGACTGGGGACTAGCAGGGGGGGCTGGAGGACATATTGTCTTTTAGTTCCCCGGAACTGGGTAACTCTGCGGAGGTGGGGAGCAAGGCTTTATACTCCCTCTATGTGAAGGTCAGGCACGTTAGGGAGTTGGAGGGGTGAAGGTCACCAGTGCCAGGGGGTTCTGGGCTCTGATGGTATGGCTGGGTATAGGTGGAGGATGTTGTATAAACTCACAGCTCCCAAACAGTCTGGAGACCTCCAGTGGAGGGTAGATAGATAGATAGATAGATAGATAGATAGATAGATAGATAGATAGATAGATAGATAGATAGATAGATAGATAGATAGATAGATAGATAGATAGATAGATAGATAGATAGATAGATAGATAGATAGATAGATAGATACTTTATTGATCCCCCGGGGGGGGGGGGTCAATATATATACTGCAGCCCTGGCCACTAAATAGCTGGTTGGCTTGGGTTGACCCTGGGATTGGGGAGGGGTGTCCTTTTTGTATGATAGCTGAGACTGTCCAACATGTATTCTCTGTATGTGCCAGGTTGATGCCGTTGATGTCATTGTTGGAATGTGTGTGCGTGAGGTTGGGGGTGGTTTTTTGTTTAGAAATGTTTGTGATGGGGCCTAGGTATTCCAGGGAGGAGAAGGGTAAATGTGTCTTGTTGAATGTTTTGTTTGCCCAAGCTAAATTGTCTGTTTGGTTGACAAGGAGGAACCGGGTCAGAGGGTTGTGGGCTACAGACTAGTGATGGGTCGTTCTCTAAGAGCCGGCTCTTGTAGGTTAACGTTGGGAGCCGGCTCTCATATCAGAAGAGCTGAATCTATTTATACTAAAAATAAAATAAAAATTAAGATATGAATAATCAAAATATTTAAATGAATAGAGTTAACTAATTCAAAGAACTAAAAAATAAATAAAATAATATAGGCCTAAATGTGTCAGGCTCTGGCCATAGGGAGGCCTTTGGTTCCTCTAGCTAGCCATGGTCAGCGCCTGACAGATCTAGTATTCCTAGATCTAGGTATGCTTTGTGTTAAGCTGTGAGAACCCACACCTTTGTGTGGGTCATTATTCATTCAGTGTCACTGGATGTACCAGGAGTGTCTAGTATTAGTAAGTACACGTTTCTTGTTTTGGTTGTATCAATACTAGTTTGAGTTAATAAACGATGTTCCAGTGCAACTCTGCAGCATCTTGTTCCCTCTACACCCCACGTGACAGACCCGAGAGAGGACCCGAGAGAGGACCTCCTGAGAGGGGACCCGAGAGAGGACCCGAGAGAGGACCTCCTGAGAGGGGACCCGAGAGAGGACCACATCTCTACTTACGGAATACCAAACGTTTCCCATTTTAAATGTTTAGGAATAGATATACATATACACCCCACACTGTCTGCTCAGACTAACAGCCTCACCTGTTGTTCCTGTCAATCAGACACGCAGTGTCAACCAATGAACCAAAGATGCGTGAGGGAGGGCGGAGCCAACTCACTCACGGTCACACACTTAGCAGCCGAGGAGAGAGAGGAAGGAATGCTGGGAAAACAACAGCTGGGAGAACAGTAGCATTTGGATGCATTTTAATAACGTAGACAATGTTAGAACACAGTGTAGAATTTACCAAAACTACATCTCATATGAAGCCGGTTCTGCTAGTGATAGTGGTGGAGCCAGCACCTTCACACGTGGAGATGTATCCACTCAGTCGTAGGCCTACCCTCCGACCCACAGCAACGCAGTCTTCTATGGACCAGCTTATGCCAGTCTGTCTGTAGCAAAACAAGGCCAAATTGATATTGCATTGGCTAAAATGATTGCCACTGATTTCCAGCCATTTTCGATCGTGGAGGACAGAGGTTTTAGAAATTATAGCAATAGTCTAAATCCTATGTACACAATTCCAAGCAGGAAAACCCTTTCAAAATCACTTATTGTACGAGAGCACACAGGCTTCAGTGCGAGAAAGAGTCCAAAAAGCTACTGCAGTTTGCCTTACCACTGACTGCTGGACATCAAGGGTAAACACTTCTTACATGTCGGTTACATGTCACTTCTGGACTGCTTTTGAGTTCAGCGACAGACACACCTCAGAGAACTTGGCAGAGGAACTGTTGAGAGTGGCCAGAGAATGGCAAGTAGATGGAAAAGTGGTCTGTTGTGTTAGCGACAATGCAGCTAACATAACCAAAGCCATGAACATTTTAAATGGACCCATCATCCATGTCTTGCCCACACAATCAACCTGACTGTAAGAGATGCTCTGAAGGTGATGAATCCCACTGTGGACAAAGTGAAAGCAGCTGTGGAATACACAGGAGAACAGTAGGTGCTGAAATACTAAAGTCTCCACAACGCCAGATGGGGATGCCTGAGCTGAGGCCTAAACAAGACCGCACTACAAGGTGGAATTCAACATTTTATATGTTGAAGCGGTTTCTTGAGTCAAAGGATGCCATCATCTCTTCCCTGGCCATTGTCAATGCACCTGTTGATGCTCTGACCCAAGAAGAATGAGAGGTGGTGGAGGAGGTGTGCAGAGTCCTGGAGGAATGAGAGGTGGTGGAGGAGGTGTGCAGAGTCCTGGAGGAATGAGAGGTGGTGGAGGAGGTGAGCAGAGTCCTGGAGGAATGAGAGGTGGTGGAGGAGGTGAACAGAGTCCTGGAGGAATGAGAGGTGGTGGAGGAGGTGAACAGAGTCCTGGAGGAATGAGAGGTGGTGGAGGAGGTGAGCAGAGTCCTGGAGGAATGAGAGGTGGTGGAGGAGGTGAACAGAGTCCTGGAGGAATGAGAGGTGGTGGAGGAGGTGAACAGAGTCCTGGAGGAATGAGAGGTGGTGGAGGAGGTGAACAGAGTCCTGGAGGAATGAGAGGTGGTGGAGGAGGTGAACAGAGTCCTGGAGGAATGAGAGGTGGTGGAGGAGGTGAGCAGAGTCCTGGAGGAATGAGAGGTGGTGGAGGAGGTGGTGGAGGAGGTGAGCAGAGTCCTGGAGGAATGGGAGGTGGTGGAGGAGGTGGTGGAGGAGGTGAACAGAGTCCTGGAGGAATGGGAGGTGGTGGAGGAGGTGAGCAGAGTCCTGGAGGAATGAGAGGTGGTGGAGGAGGTGAGCAGAGTCCTGGAGGAATGAGAGGTGGTGGAGGAGGTGAACAGAGTCCTGGAGTAATGAGAGGTGGTGGAGGAGGTGAACAGAGTCCTGGAGGAATGGGAGGTGGTGGAGGAGGTGGTGGAGGAGGTGAGCAGAGTCCTGGAGGAATGGGAGGTGGTGGAGGAGGTGGTGGAGGAGGTGAACAGAGTCCTGGAGGAATGGGAGGTGGTGGAGGAGGTGAGCAGAGTCCTGGAGGAATGAGAGGTGGTGGAGGAGGTGAACAGAGTCCTGGAGGAATGAGAGGTGGTGGAGGAGGTGAACAGAGTCCTGGAGGAATGAGAGGTGGTGGAGGAGGTGAACAGAGTCCTGGAGGAATGAGAGGTGGTGGAGGAGGTGAACAGAGTCCTGGAGGAATGGGAGGTGGTGGAGGAGGTGGTGGAGGAGGTGAGCAGAGTCCTGGAGGAATGAGAGGTGGTGGAGGAGGTGGTGGAGGAGGAGGTGGTGGAGGAGGTGGTGGAGGAGGAGGTGGTGGAGGAGGAGGTGGTGGAGGTGAGCAGAGTCCTGGAGGAATGAGAGGTGGTGGAGGAGGTGAACAGAGTCCTGGAGGAATGAGAGGTGGTGGAGGAGGTGAACAGAGTCCTGGAGGAATGAGAGGTGGTGGAGGAGGTGAACAGAGTCCTGGAGGAATGAGAGGTGGTGGAGGAGGTGAACAGAGTCCTGGAGGAATGAGAGGTGGTGGAGGAGGTGAACAGAGTCCTGGAGGAATGAGAGGTGGTGGAGGAGGTGAACAGAGTCCTGGAACCCTTTGAGCAGGTCACTGTGGAGATCAGTGGAGAGAGGTACAGTAAGCAGTTATTACTACATCAGTATTTAATCAGCAGACAAAACTTGAACCTGAACTAATAAGTTACTGTTCTCTCTTTCCAGCTATGTGACAGGGTCTGCAGCCAATCACAGCCAGCCGCCAGAGACATGTGACAGGGTCTGCAGCCAATCACAGCCAGCCGCCAGAGACATGTGACAGGGTCTGCAGCCAATCACAGCCAGCCACCAGAGACATGTGACAGGGTCTGCAGCCAATCACAGCCAGCCGCCAGAGACATGTGACAGGGTCTGCAGCCAATCACAGCCAGCCACCAGAGACATGTGACAGGGTCTGCAGCCAATCACAGCCAGCCGCCAGAGACATGTGACAGGGTCTGCAGCCAATCACAGCCAGCCGCCGCCAGAGACATGTGACAGGGTCTGCAGCCAATCACAGCCAGCCGCCAGAGACATGTGACAGGGTCTGCAGCCAATCACAGCCAGCCGCCAGAGACATGTGACAGGGTCTGCAGCCAATCACAGCCAGCCGCCAGAGACATGTGACAGGGTCTGCAGCCAATCACAGCCAGCCGCCAGAGACATGTGACAGGGTCTGCAGCCAATCACAGCCAGCCACCAGAGACATGTGACAGGGTCTGCAGCCAATCACAGCCAGCCACCAGAGACATGTTACAGGGTCTGCAGCCAATCACAGCCAGCCGCCAGAGACATGTGACAGGGTCTGCAGCCAATCACAGCCATCCACCAGAGACATGTGACAGGGTCTGCAGCGAATCCCAGCCAGCCGCCAGAGAGAAGCCCATGTAACCACAGGACATGTGACAGAGTTGATGGACACCTTATGTTCATCAATGGACAGAAAGTTCCACAGAATGGAATATAATCACGTGTTATCAGAAACCGCTGCACTTGACCCCAGGTTTAAGAAGTTAGCCTTCAGTGATGCTAGAGCGATTGATGAGGCTCTTCAAAGAATAACCCCAGCAGCAGGGAGGCCCCAGCAGTCAGCTGGCTCAGGCACCAGGGCAACATGAAGAAGAAGGATCAGATGGAGCAGAAGCACCAGCAGTCAGCTGGCTCAGGCACCAGGGCAACATGAAGAAGAAGGATCAGATGGAGCAGAAGCACCAGCAGTCAGCTGGCTCAGGCACCAGGGCAACATGAAGAAGAGGGATCAGATGGAGCAGAAGCACCAGCAGTCAGCTGGATCAGGCACCAGGGCAACATGAAGAAGAGGGATCAGATGGAGCAGAAGCACCAACAGTCAGCTGGCTCAGGCACCAGGGCAACATGAAGAAGAGGGATCAGATGGAGCAGAAGCACCAGCAGTCAGCTGGCTCAGGCACCAGCGCAACATGAAGAAGAAGGATCAGATGGAGCAGAAGCACCAGCAGTCAGCTGGCTCAGGCACCAGGGCAACATGAAGAAGAGGGATCAGATGGAGCAGAAGCACCAACAGTCAGCTGGCTCAGGCACCAGGGCAACATGAAGAAGAGGGATCAGATGGAGCAGCAGTAGTGCCACAAACGTCTGCTGTTTGGATGCTGTTTGGCCAGAGAGCAACTGGGGATGCAGCAGGAAGGAATCCCTCAGCAGATGCCATAATGGAGGTCCGATCCTATTTGAAGGAGATCTGCAGATCCTCTGAGCTGGTGGAAGAACAAGGCCTCTGTCTACCCACGGCTTACTAGTCATGACAGGGAGACTCTACATAGTGGCCACATACGTTCCCTCTGAGAGGGTCTTCTGGAAAATGGGACAAATAATTACTGAGAGAAGAAACAGCATCAGCCCCTGGAAAGTGAAGCAGCTTGTATTTCTGAATGCTAATCTGTCATAAAGCTATATCTGGTCAGCGTTGCTGTGTGCTGCTGGTTCTAACATGGCAGTAAAGCAGAGAGAGGACAGAGGGACCAGTTTCATGTTTTAAATGAGATGCTGCAGTTTTGCACATTGTTATTTCTTTTTCTTTGATATGGTGTAATATTCTATTATTATGTTGTTCAGATTGTATTAGTTTTGAATGGTTAGATTTATATGCACTTTGTTTATATATATTAAAAAGTTATACTTTAAATACACATGTTTAATAGCATTCTTTTTCATAACAAACCAATGCATTTTTAAATACATTGTGGTTAAGGTAGAGTATGATTTCATTTCATTTAATTAGAATTGTTTTAACACCAATCATAGTGGTGTTAAAGAGCCTTTTGGGAGCCGAACGAGCCGAATCACTAAAAAGAGCCGAAATGTCCATCACTGCTACAGACCCGGTTTTATTATTTAGGGGGATGGTCTCTGCACGCCTTAGGGTTGAGTTGGAGTTTTACAAACTGATTGACAGTGTTGAATTGTTTGAGGAGGTTTGGTGACTTGCTGTCTGTGTGTTGGACAGGAGGGGTTTGAGGTCAGAGTGTAATTTGGTGTTGAGATATGTGTTTGTATATGGTGCAAAATGTAAACGTTGTAGCAACACCATGTGGGTTTTATGGGGGATGGGGTGTGTGTGTGTTGGGGTCGGGATTTATTAACGTGATGAAGATATCTTATTAAAGGAGTGTGTGTGTGTGTGTGACTGTGTGGTTGTGTGTGTGTGTGTGCGTGTGTGTGTGTGTGTGTGTGTGTGTGTGTGTGTGTGTGTGTGTGTGTGTGTGTGTGTAGTGTGTGTAGTGTGTGTGTAGTGTGTGTGTGTGTGTGTAGTGTGTGTGTGTGTAGTGTGTGTGTAGTGTGTGTGTGTGTGTGTGTGTAGTGTGTGTGTGTGTAATGTGTGTGTGTGTGTGTGTGTGTGTGTAGTGTGTGTGTAGTGTGTGTGTGTGTGTAGTGTGTGTGTAGTGTGTGTGTGTAGTGTGTGTGTGTAGTATGTGTGTGTGTGTGTGTGTGTGTAGTGTGTGTGTAGTGTGTGTGTGTGTGTGTGTAGTGTGTGTAGTGTGTGTGTAGTGTGTGTGTGTGTAGTGTGTGTGTGTGTGTGGTGTGTGTGTGTGTGTGTGTGTGTGTGTGTGTGTGTGTGTGTAGTGTGTGTGTAGTGTGTGTGTGTGTGTGTGTGTAGTGTGTGTGTGTGTGTGTAGTGTGTGTAGTGTGTGTGTGTGTGTGTGTGTGTGTGTGTGTGTGTGTGTAGTGTGTGTGTAGTGTGTGTGTGTGTAGTGTGTGTAGTGTGTGTGTGTGTGTGTGTGTGTGTGTGTGTGTGTGTGTGTGTGTGTGTGTGTGTGTGTGTGTGTGTGTGTGTGTGTGTGTGTGTGTGTAATAAATGACTGTTTAATGATTAGACACATACAGAAACACACAGCCCTCACCATGTGTGTAGTGGGGTCATCTGATGGTGGCTGTGTGGTAGTGTTGGACGGCATGGCGATGCTTGGTAAACGATTAAAATATTACAACTGTCTCCGTAGCAACCAGGTGAGTCCGCCTTCAATCCTCTCCTGACAACAAGAAAAACACAACTTAGTTGAATATAAATAGAATCTAACACACATACACCAGAATGAATCTGTCTGACTGTCTGTAACAGGTCTGTAAACAGATTATCTATTTAGAGATGAGTACAGGATATGACATCATCACAGACCAGCACATACCATACTATACAGTGTGTGTGTGAACCACACCACCTTAACTCGTATTTAACTCACCACAAAGACAGTTTCTGTAAGTCACACACTGTATAGTATAGTATGTTCTGTAAGTCACACACTGTATAGTATAGTATGTTCTGTAAGTCACACACTGTATAGTATAGTATGTTCTGTAAGTCACACACTGTATAGTATAGTATGTTCTGTAAGTCACACACTGTATAGTATAGTATGTTCTGTAAGTCACACACTGTATAGTATAGTATGTTCTGTAAGTCACACACTGTATAGTATAGTATGTTCTGTAAGTCACACACTGTATAGTATAGTATGTTCTGTAAGTCACACACTGTATAGTATAGTATGTTCTGTAAGTCACACACTGTATAGTATAGTATGTTCTGTAAGTCACACACTGTATAGTATAGTATGTTCTGTAAGTCACACACTGTATAGTATAGTATGTGCTGTATTAATACTACACTGTATAGTATGATATGTGCTGTATTAATACTACACTGTATAGTATGGTATGTGCTGTATTAATACTACACAGTATAGTAAGTGTTGTATTAATACTACACTGTATAGTATAGTATATGCTGTATTAATACTACACTGTATAGTATAGTATATGCTGTATTAATACTACAGTATATGGTATAGTATGTACTGTATTAATACTACACTATATGGCATGTGCTGTATTAATACTACACTGTGTTGTATTGTATGTGCTGTATTAATACTACACTATGGTAGGTGCTGTAATAATACTACACTGTATGGTATGTGCTGTATTAATACTACACTGTATGGTAGATGCTGTATTAATACTACACTGTATGGTATGGTATGCGCTGTATTAATACTACACTGTGGTATGTGCTGTATTAATACTACACTATATGATAGATGCTGTATTAATACTACACTGTATGGTATGGTATGCGCTGTATTAATACTACACTGTGGTATGTGCTGTATTAATACTACACTGTATGGTATGGTATGCGCTGTATTAATACTACACTGTGGTATGTGCTGTATTAATACTACACTGTATAGTATGGTATGTGCTGTATTAATACTACACAGGCTACAATATCCAACAAAACCAGAAAGGAGACAATAGAACCGGAGCCGTGTTGTTGTTGTTCCCCTGCCTGCCTGCTGCCTGCAACGAGCTCTTATGGGGCAGGTACAGCGGCCACGCGCCCCTAGACAGAATGCACCCGTTAACCTCGACAGGCAGGCAGGCACGCGCTGCGGCGTCAGTTCCGTGTGTCTGCTTCTGGAGGAATAACCGACTCTATCCGACCGACGCCAGACTGACACAGACTTCCATCGCAAGCAGTCGTTATTTTCTTACCGGAGGAGATGTCCGGTGTGTCTTCAACCAAATACAACTCCTCAAGTTCACGCGCCGTTGCCGTGTTTACAGTACACATCTGCACGCGCACAGCCGAACCGATACAGGCTTCCTCCTTGCTTTATACGCCGGCCACCTCTCTTTCGCTCTCGCGCTCTCTCTGCCTCCCTCCCTCTCTTTCTGAGCTGCATAGGAGAGGTCGCAGCACCGGATAACGTCTCCGCCAGGTCCTAGAGTCAGCTGGGAACTGAAGTCTACTACAGCCTAATGTCTTCACAGGGAGCAGTAGGCTGGTCCCTACCCACTAACCTAGAACACTTGTCCCTACCCACTAACCTAGAACACTTGTCCCTACCCACTTACCCACTAACCTAGAACACTTGTCCCTACCCACTTACCCACTAACCTAGAACACTTGTCCCTACCCACTTACCCACTAACCTAGAACACTTGTCCCTACCCACTTACCCACTAACCTAGAACACTGGTCCCTACCCACTTACCCACTAACCTAGAACACTTGTCCCTAGCCACTTACCCACTAACCTAGAACACTTGTCCCTACCCACTTACCCACTAACCTAGAACACTTGTCCCTACCCACTTACCCACTAACTTAGAACACTTGTCCCTACCCACTTACCCACTAACCTAGAACACTGGTCCCTACCCACTTACCCACTAACCTAGAACACTTGTCCCTACCCACTTACCCACTAACCTAGAACACTTGTCCCTACCCACTTACCCACTAACCTAGAACACTTGTCCCTACCCACTTACCCACTAACCTAGAACACTTGTCCCTACCCACTTACCCACTAACTTAGAACACTTGTCCCTACCTACTTACCCACTAACCTAGAACACTTGTCCCTACCCACTTACCCACTAACCTAGAACACTTGTCCCTACCCACTTACCCACTAACCTAGAACACTTGTCCCTACCCACTTACCTAGAACACTGGTCCCTACCCACTTACCCACTAACCTAGAACACTTGTCCCTACCCACTTACCCACTAACCTAGAACACTTGTCCCTACCCACTTACCCACTAACCTAGAACACTTGTCCCTACCCACTTACCCACTAACCTAGAACACTTGTCCCTACCCACTTACCCACTAACCTAGAACACTGGTCCCTACCCACTTACCCACTAACCTAGAACACTTGTCCCTAGCCACTTACCCACTAACCTAGAACACTTGTCCCTACCCACTTACCCACTAACCTAGAACACTTGTCCCTACCCACTTACCCACTAACTTAGAACACTTGTCCCTACCCACTTACCCACTAACCTAGAACACTGGTCCCTACCCACTTACCCACTAACCTAGAACACTTGTCCCTACCCACTTACCCACTAACCTAGAACACTTGTCCCTACCCACTTACCCACTAACCTAGAACACTTGTCCCTACCCACTTACCCACTAACCTAGAACACTTGTCCCTACCCACTTACCCACTAACTTAGAACACTTGTCCCTACCTACTTACCCACTAACCTAGAACACTTGTCCCTACCCACTTACCCACTAACCTAGAACACTTGTCCCTACCCACTTACCCACTAACCTAGAACACTTGTCCCTACCCACTTACCTAGAACACTGGTCCCTACCCACTTACCCACTAACCTAGAACACTTGTCCCTACCCACTTACCCACTAACCTAGAACACTTGTCCCTACCCACTTACCCACTAACCTAGAACACTTGTCCCTACCCACTTACCCACTAACTTAGAACACTTGTCCCTACCCACTTACCCACTAACCTAGAACACTTGTCCCTACCCACTTACCCACTAACCTAGAACACTTGTCCCTACCCACTTACCCACTAACCTAGAACACTTGTCCCTACCTACTTACCCACTAACTTAGAACACTTGTCCCTACCCACTTACCCACTAACCTAGAACACTTGTCCCTACCCACTTACCCACTAACCTAGAACACTTGTCCCTACCCACTTACCCACTAACCTAGAACACTTGTCCCTACCCACTTACCCACTAACCTAGAACACTTGTCCCTACCCACTTACCCACTAACCTAGAACACTTGTCCCTACCCACTTACCCACTAACTTAGAACACTTGTCCCTACCCACTTACCCACTAACCTAGAACACTTGTCCTTACCCACTAACCTAGAACACTTGTCCCTACCCACTTACCCACTAACCTAGAACACTTGTCCCTACCCACTTACCCACTAACTTAGAACACTTGTCCCTACCCACTTACCCACTAACCTAGAACACTTGTCCCTACCCACTTACCCACTAACTTAGAACACTTGTCCCTACCCACTTACCCACTAACCTAGAACACTTGTCCCTACCCACTTACCCACTAACCTAGAACACTTGTCCCTACCCACTTACCCACTAACCTAGAACACTTGTCCCTACCCACTTACCCACTAACCTAGAACACTTGTCCCTACCCACTTACCCACTAACTTAGAACACTTGTCCCTACCCACTTACCCACTAACCTAGAACACTTGTCCCTACCCACTTACCCACTAACCTAGAACACTTGTCCCTACCCACTTACCCACTAACCTAGAACACTTGTCCCTACCCACTTACCCACTAACCTAGAACACTGGTCCCTACCCACTTACCCACTAACCTAGAACACTGGTCCCTACCCACTTACCCACTAACCTAGAACACTTGTCCCTACCCACTTACCCACTAACCTAGAACACTGGTCCCTACCCACTTACCCACTAACCTAGAACACTGGTCCCTACCCACTTACCCACTAACCTAGAACACTGGTCCCTACCCACTTACCCACTAACCTAGAACACTTGTCCCTACCCACTTACCCACTAACCTAGAACACTTGTCCCTACCCACTTACCCACTAACCTAGAACACTTGTCCCTACCCACTTACCCACTAACTTAGAACACTTGTCCCTACCCACTTACCCACTAACCTAGAACACTTGTCCCTACCCACTTACCCACTAACCTAGAACACTTGTCCCTACCCACTTACCCACTAACCTAGAACACTTGTCCCTACCTACTTACCCACTAACTTAGAACACTTGTCCCTACCCACTTACCCACTAACCTAGAACACTTGTCCCTACCCACTTACCCACTAACCTAGAACACTTGTCCCTACCCACTTACCCACTAACCTAGAACACTTGTCCCTACCCACTTACCCACTAACCTAGAACACTTGTCCCTACCCACTTACCCACTAACCTAGAACACTTGTCCCTACCCACTTACCCACTAACTTAGAACACTTGTCCCTACCCACTTACCCACTAACCTAGAACACTTGTCCTTACCCACTAACCTAGAACACTTGTCCCTACCCACTTACCCACTAACCTAGAACACTTGTCCCTACCCACTTACCCACTAACTTAGAACACTTGTCCCTACCCACTTACCCACTAACCTAGAACACTTGTCCCTACCCACTTACCCACTAACTTAGAACACTTGTCCCTACCCACTTACCCACTAACCTAGAACACTTGTCCCTACCCACTTACCCACTAACCTAGAACACTTGTCCCTACCCACTTACCCACTAACCTAGAACACTTGTCCCTACCCACTTACCCACTAACCTAGAACACTTGTCCCTACCCACTTACCCACTAACTTAGAACACTCGTCCCTACCCACTTACCCACTAACCTAGAACACTTGTCCCTACCCACTTACCCACTAACCTAGAACACTTGTCCCTACCCACTTACCCACTAACCTAGAACACTTGTCCCTACCCACTTACCCACTAACCTAGAACACTGGTCCCTACCCACTTACCCACTAACCTAGAACACTGGTCCCTACCCACTTACCCACTAACCTAGAACACTTGTCCCTACCCACTTACCCACTAACCTAGAACACTGGTCCCTACCCACTTACCCACTAACCTAGAACACTGGTCCCTACCCACTTACCCACTAACCTAGAACACTGGTCCCTACCCACTTACCCACTAACCTAGAACACTGGTCCCTACCCACTTACCCACTAACCTAGAACAAGGTTTCCCTCCCCTGGGTGCAGGTTTAGGTTTTTGCTCTGGCACTACACAGCTGGTTAAAGTCTTCAAAGCTTGATGATGAGTGTGTTATTTGAATCAGCTGTGTAGTGACATAGTCATGGAACACTGGTCACTTTAATCATGTTTACATGCTGTTTAATCCACTTCATATGTATATAGTGTATTCTAGTCAAGGCTGTACAGACCTTTTCTATTCTCATTTATTTATTTATTATTATTTGTATTTGACCTTTATTTTACTAGACAAGTCAGTTAAGAATAAATTCTTATTTATAATGACGTCCTACACCGGCCAAACTCGGACGACGTTGGGCCAATTGTGCGCCGCCCTATGTGACTCCCAATCACGGCCGGTTGTGATAGTCTGGATTCGAACCAGGTTGTCTGTAGTGACGCCTCTAGCACTGAGATGCAGTGTCTTAGACCATTTTGCCACTTGGGAGCCATTCTACTGTCCATAGTGTCTATTCACACCGTCATATACACTGAACAATAACATAAACATGTAACAATTTAAAAGAGTTTACTGAGTTACAGTTCATTTAAGGAAATCAGTCAATTTAAATAAATTCATTAGGCCCTAATCTATGGATTTCACAAGACTGGGAATACAGATATGCATCTGTTGGTCATCAGCTGGTCATAAGCTGCTCGGGTCTCAGACGATCCGTCAGGTGAAGAAGCCAGATGTGGAGGTCCTGGGCTGGCGTGGTTACACGTGGTCTGTGGTCTGTGGTTGTGAGGCCGCTTGAGCACACTGCCAAATTCTCTAAAACGATGTTGGAGGCGCCTTATTGTAGAGAAATTAACATTTGATTCTCTGGCAACAGTTCTGGTGGACATTCCTGCAGTCAGCAGCCAATTGCTCGCTCCCTCAACCTGAGACATCTGTGGCATTGTGTTGTGCAACAAAACATTTTAGAGTGGCCTTTTATTGTCCCCAGCACAAGGTGCACCTGTGTAATGATCATGCTGTTTAATCAGCTTCTTGATATTCCACACCTGTCAGGTGGTTGGATTATATTGGCAAAACAGAAAGGCTCACTAACAGGGATGTAAACACATTTGTACATAACATTTGAGAGAAATATGCTTTTTGTTGGTATGGAACATTTCTGTTGCATTTATATTTTTGTTCAGTGTATATAAATCTAAATATATGACTCTGACCATTACAGTGTCACAGTGTGAGTAGAAGTAACAGAGCGAGAGTCATGGTACTTTAATATACTAAGTCCCAATAGCAACCAAAAACAAAAGGTAGCCACAAGAGCAGTAATGTATCTATCAAATACATGAATGTGATAACTCACAAACTGCAGCACCATGCGCTGGTATGAAACTGAACACAGATGGAAATTAAAGAGAATAAATAGAATCCCCAACAAAGACAACACAAGGCAGCTGCTTCTAACTGGGGATTAACCAAACTCAGCATAGAGTTTCCTAGAAACCTGCTGTCAAGTACTGTGGCCTTTCGACCCGCATAGAGGAGTCAAGAGGCCTGGCCTCAGTCAGGACCTGACATACAGAACTGATCATATTAATGTTGTTATAAACTAGACAGGACTGATCATATTAATGTTGTTATAAACTAGACAGGACTGATCATATTAATGTTGTTATAAACTAGACAGGACTGATCATATTAATATTATAAACTAGACAGGACTGATCATATTAATGTTGTTATAAACTAGACAGGACTGATCATATTAATGTTGTTATAAACTAGACAGGACTGATCATATTAATATTATAAACTAGACAGGACTGATCATATTAATGTTGTTATAAACTAGACAGGACTGATCATATTAATGTTGTTATAAACTAGACAGGACTGATCATATTAATGTTGTTATAAACTAGACAGGACTGATCATATTAATATTGTTATCAACTAGACAGGACTGATGATATTAATGTTGTTATCAACTAGACAGGACTGATTATATTAATGTTGTTATAAACTAGACAGGACTGATCATATTAATATTATAAACTAGACAGGACTGATCATATTAATGTTGTTATCAACTAGACAGGACTGATCATATTAATGTTGTTATAAACTAGACAGGACTGATCATATTAATGTTGTTATCAACTAAACATTACTGATCATATTAATGTTGTTATCAACTAGACAGGACTGATCATATTAATGTTGTTATCAACTAGACAAGACTGATCATATTAATGTTGTAATAAACTAGACAGGACTGATCATATTAATGTTGTTATAAACTAGACAGGACTGATCATATTAATATTATAAACTAGACAGGACTGATCATATTAATGTTGTTATAAACTAGACAGGACTGATCATATTAATGTTGTTATAAACTAGACAGGACTGATCATATTAATGTTGTTATAAACTAGACAGGAATGATCATATTAATGTTGTCATCAACTAGACAGGACTGATCATATTAATATTATAAACTAGACAGGACTGATCATATTAATGTTGTTATAAACTAGACAGGACTGATCATATGAATGTTATAAACTAGACAGGACTGATCATATTAATGTTGTTATAAACTAGACAGGACTGGTCGTATTAATGTTGTTATAAACTAGACAGGACTGATCATATTAATGTTATAAACTAGACAGGACTGATCATATTAATGTTGTTATGAACTAGACATGACTGATCATATTAATGTTATCAACTAGACAGGACTGATCATATTAATGTTGTTATAAACTAGACAGGACTGATCATTTTCATGCTGTTATAAACTAGACAGGACTGATCATATTAATGTTATAAACTAGACAGGACTGATCATATTAATGCTATAAACTAGACAGGACTGATCATATTAATGTTGTTATAAACTAGACAGGACTGATCATATTAATGTTGTTATCAACTAGACAGGACTGATCATATTAATGTTGTTATAAACTAGACAGGACTGATCATATTAATGTTGTTATAAACTAGACAGGACTGATCATATTAATGTTGTTATAAACTAGACAGGAATGATCATATTAATGTTGTCATCAACTAGACAGGACTGATCATATTAATATTATAAACTAGACAGGACTGATCATATTAATGTTGTTATAAACTAGACAGGACTGATCATATGAATGTTATAAACTAGACAGGACTGATCATATTAATGTTGTTATAAACTAGACAGGACTGATCATATTAATGTTGTTATAAACTAGACAGGACTGATCATATTAATGTTATAAACTAGACAGGACTGATCATATTAATGTTGTTATGAACTAGACAGGACTGATCATATTAATGTTATCAACTAGACAGGACTGATCATATTATTGTTGTTATAAACTAGACAGGACTGATCATTTTCATGCTGTTATAAACTAGACAGGACTGATCATATTAATGTTATAAACTAGACAGGACTGATCATATTAATGCTATAAACTAGACAGGACTGATCATATTAATGTTGTTATAAACTAGACAGGACTGATCATATTAATATTATAAACTAGACAGGACTGATCATATTAATGTTATAAACTAGACAGGACTGATCATATTAATGTTATCAACTAGACAGGACTGATCATATTAATGTTGTTATAAACTAGACAGGACTGATCATTTTCATGCTGTTATAAACTAGACAGGACTGATCATATTAATGTTATAAACTAGACAGGACTGATCATATTAATGTTATAAACTAGACAGGACTGATCATATTAATGTTATAAACTAGACAGGACTGATCATATTAATGTTGTAATAAACTGAACACTGTTATACACAACAGGTACAATATTGTACAACAGTGTTCCTTTAATATGACATGTTTAGTACCAGCTGGTTATTCAGTCCCAGCTGGATGTTTAGTACCAGCTGGTTATTCAGTCCCAGCTGGATGTTTAGTACCAGCTGGTTATTCAGTCCCAGCTGGATGTTTAGTACCAGCTGGTTATTCAGTCCCAGCTGGATGTTTAGTACCAGCTGGTTATTCAGTCCCAGCTGGATGTTTAGTACCAGCTGGTTATTCAGTCCCAGCTGGATGTTTAGTACCAGCTAGTTATTCAGTCCCAGCTGGATGTTTAGTACCAACTGGATGTGTTTATTACCAACTGGATGTGTTTATTACCAACTGGATGTGTTTAGTACCAGATGGATGTGTTTAGTACCAACTGGATGTGTTTAGTACCAGATGGATGTGTTTAGTACCAACTGGATGTGTTTAGTACCAACTGGATGTGTTTAGTACCAACTGGATGTGTTTATTACCAACTGGATGTGTTTAGTACCAGATGGATGTGTTTAGTACCAACTGGATGTGTTTAGTACCAGATGGATGTGTTTAGTACCAGATGGATGTGTTTAGTACCAACTGGATGTGTTTAGTACCAACTGGATGTGTTTATTACCAACTGGATGTGTTTAGTACCAGATGGATGTGTTTAGTACCAACTGGATGTGTTTAGTACCAGATGGATGTGTTTAGTACCAGATGGATGTGTTTAGTACCAACTGGATGTGTTTAGTACCAGATGGATGTGTTTAGTACCAGATGGATGTGTTTAGTACCAGATGGTTGTGTTTAGTACCAGATGGATGTGTTTAGTACCAACTGGATGTGTTTAGTACCAGATGGATGTGTTTAGTACCAGATGGAGGTTTACTGCCAGATGGATGTGTTTAGTACCAGATGGATGTTTACTGCCAGATGGATGTGTTTAGTACCAGCCGAGTGTTTATTACCAGCAGGATGTTTAGCATAAGCTTGATGTGTTTAGT
>JAKYLM010000103.1:82500-215000 GCA_023634145.1 Thymallus thymallus | reverse complement strand
AACAAATCAAAATATATTTTATATTTGAGATTCTTCAAATAGCCACCCTCAACCTTGATGACAGCTTTGCACACTCTTGGCATTCTCTCAACCAGCTTCACCTGGAATGCTTTTCCATCGGTTTTGAAGGAGTTCCCACATATGCTGAGCACTTGTTGGCTGCTTTTCCTTCACTGCGGTCCGACTCATCCCAAACCATCTAAATTTGGTTGCGGTTTGAACCAAAAATCTCAAATTTGGACTCCAGACCAAAGGACAAGCAAGTCTCTTCTTCTTATTGGTGTCCTTTAGTAGTGGTTTCTTAACAGCAATTCAACCATGAAGGTCTGATTCATTCAGTCTCCTCTGAACAGTTGATGTTGAGAAGTGTCTGTTACTTGAACTCTGTAAAGCATTTATTTGGGCTGCAATCTGAGGCTGGTAACTGTAATGAACGTATCCTAGTTCATGTAGTTCTGGGCTGATCCCTCACCTTCCTCATGATCATTGATGCCCCACGAGGTGAGATCTTGCATGGTGCCCCAGACCGAGGGAGATTGACCGTCATATTGAATTTCTTCCATTTTCTAATAATTGCACCAACAGTTGTTGCCTTCTCACCAAGCTGCTTGTCTATTGTCCTGTAGCCCATCCCAGCCTTGTGCAGGTCTACAATTTTATCCCTGATGTCCTTACACAGCTCTCTGGTCTTGGCCATTGTGGAGAGGTTGGAGTCTGTTTGATTGAGTGTGTGGACAGGTGTCTTTTATACAGGTAACGAGTTCAAACAGGTGCAGTTAATACAGGTAATGAGTGGAGAACAAGAGGGCTTCTTAAAGAAAAACTAACAGGTCTGTGAGAGACGGAATTCTTACTGGTTGGTAGGTGATCAAATACTTATGTCATGCAATAAAATGCAAATGAATTATTTAAAAATCATACAATGTGATTTTCTGGATTTTTGTTTTAGATTCCGTCTCTCACAGTTGAAGAGTACCTATGATAAAAATTACAGACTTCTACATAGTAGTAGTAGTAGTAGTAGTATATGGGCTGTTTCGAAGGGTTAAAAAGGTCACATCCTTCCAATATTGTAATATGCTAAAAGTACATTTGGCCGCCCCTCGGCTCACTGAGTTTCGTATTTGAAGTATTTTCCGTTTACGATAAACGGCTATGTCCATTTGCCTGATGAAATGTCCATTTGCCATATACGGAGGGTTGCCGCCTGGTGGAATTTTCCGTTACTGCAGAAAGAATGGACATTTTATATCTCAGAAACCGAGTGTCCTGGAAACTTTCTTTCGCGACTTTCCGGAAGACGGGGTCATGACGCTTTTTTAGAGGCTGTCAGCCTATTTTTACATGGGTGGTTCCTAAAATTATTTATGTTTACAGGAGTGGATCCCTAAAATAAATGATGTTTACGGAGGTGGACCAAAAAATAAATGACATTTACAGGGGTTAATCGAAAAATAAATGACCTTTACAGGAGTGGATCTCAAAATAAATTATGTTTACAGGGGTGGATCCCATATAAAGGACGTTTACAGGGATGGATTCCAAAATAAATTATGTTTACATGGGTGGTTCCTAAAATAAATTATGTTTACAGGAGTGGATCCCAATACAAATGACATTTACAGGGGTGGATCGAAAAATAAATGTGTAAAGGGATCAAAACAAATTAAGTTAGTTGTGCAAGACATTTTATAGATAAAACAATATGTAGCATGTTGTTTTTAAATGTGTGCATGTCTGACAAAACAAAAGCTGATTCAAAGGTTCAAAACTCTTTGGTGGTAGGATACACAGGATACACATATCCTCGATGAAAAGTGGCTATCGAAGAGGGGAGGACAGTCTTTCATTTATCTCCTAACGAATTGACACTCTCCTCGACCACTCGACCACTTATCGGTTTCCGGCACAGAGGAGAGAGGAAAGAGGAGAGAAGACGGAGATATGCCCAAACGAGAAATCCCCACTGTACTGTAGACTATGGAGATATGTGATGAAATATGAAGCAACAGCACCACCTGCTGGTCCACAGTGATGACGCAGCACATGCAGTTCACCATCTTACCACCAGTGGCAGCAGAGGGTCTGGTGGGAGACAAGATCAGAATATGTGTAAAAAACTAATTATGAGAGGGGTGGTAGGGTTAGGGGGAAATAATAATAACAAATACATTGATAGAACCCACAATCTATATGAAATATTAAAGAGGATCTACCTCCTAAAAAATGTAGAAATAAAAACAATAAAGAATGCAGAACTTCCCATCACTAGTCAGAGAGTGAAGTAGCTGGGCCCAAAATCTGTATGGAGGTCAATGAAAGTGTCGAATTTGGTTAACAAAAATGTGTATGGCTTATTTGCTACGTATGGCGTATTTGATCGAATATACGTTTCGTAATGCTTAGGATGTTATGAGTGTACTGATATGTAGGACACGTGACTTTCCAGCTAAAAAAAACACTTTATATTCAACGTATCTGCCCTCTCATTGGCTAGAATGGCCCCACCTGACCTTGCCTCCTCCCATGTATTTTCTTTGTTAAAGTGGCCACTTGAGTATCTGGTAAATATAATGGATTTGCTGAAGTTAGGTCTACTCCCTGTTGTCAGGGTGTTGAGTTGGGCATGATGGAACAAACCCAAACAGACAGTTCTGTTTTTTTAAATGGCATTCTTGTGTTCAAACAAGACACCCTAGACACTCTTTAGAAAATAGGAAAATTACAAATATTCTTGTTATGTTATGTTATTATTGGTCTGAATAATAATAAAAGCCCCATGGAAAGTACTGAAACTGTACTAAAGTAGCAGACTTTTGAGTGATGGGTAACACCCACTACATGTACAGGATAATTTGTGACATCACTCAGCTTGACTCACAGCTGGGATTGTCACACCTCTGGCCAGCCACCAAAGAGCAAACACACCCCGACCAGCACGGACGGAAACCGGCGGCCATTTTGGATTAAACATGAATTACATTTCCACCAGTGGAACCAAATACTTTTTATAAACAACCCAATATAGACCACCGCCTTTGTATATTTCCGTTAGGGAATGTCTACTCTGTGAAGTGCTCAACTTCACAGAGTAGTTTTATTTTTTTATTTTTTTAACTTTGTGCACTCTGTGGGTAACATATTCTAGTTTTGGAAACAGAAAACACTATTGAGATCAACTGTTTGTTAGCAGAATGTCGGACAACATCCATCTCGCTCCTTTTTCTCCCACTGCTGGCCACTAGGCTTCCTCTCACCACCATATTTGGTAGTGAGTAAAATACCAACCGGATGCTTCACATTTACACATCCGGTAAAAAATCTGACTCATTGTTTTATCTGTAGTGGAATGGAGAGTCCGAGCCTGGGAGTGTTCCGGAATGGCCATGCAGTAACATTTGCCCTTTCTACATGTCAACCTAATGTACGCCTTTTTAATCCTTGACGTTGACAATCTGACCAATCGGATTCAGCTGTATATTTGAAAAGCAGTGATGTGAGCCAATCACCGAGCGACATTTTGACAGAAGGGGCGAACAACAGGCGTCTGTAAAGCAGGGTGTCATGGCGGTCCCTGCATTCGAAGGCGACGTCACGGCTGTCGTCTGTTTCGGGGTCTAATCTTCGACTAAACAAATAACTGACAAGATCGTTAATTTATACACTTTGAACCTCCGAAAATTGATAATTCCTCTTGATCGCCAGTCCTGAGCCGTTTGTAATGACTGGGTATGACAGAAATGTTAATGAGCTCGCTGGTAGTTTGAAGAAAGAGTAAGTCGGGGAAGGAGCCATTTTGTCCCGACAGTGTGAGAGAAAGAAAGAGTGGAAAAAGGGAATCACACGGGAGAATAGTTGTTGTGGTTTTTCATTCTAATGCTGTAAGATAAACCGTTCTGCTTCGGAAATAACATTAGTTAGTCGTCGGTTACTGTTGCGACACACTACCCCTGGCGGTATTTAGCTAACTGGCCAGCTATATCTCAACACATTACACACCGTGGCTCTAGACCTGCGGTGATAGTTTCTGTTCTGTCCGGCGAACACAACGTGTCTCGATGGCGAAGAAGACCTACGACCTGCTCTTCAAGCTCCTGCTGATCGGAGACTCGGGCGTGGGGAAGACCTGCGTGCTGTTCCGATTCTCAGACGACGCCTTCAACACCACCTTCATCTCCACCATAGGTGAGCCGGGACGGGGTCTGGGGCGACCGGGACTGGGACGGGGTCTGGGGCGACCGGGACTGGGACGGGGTCTGGGGCGACCGGGACTGGGACGGGGTCTGGGGCGACCTGGTCTGGGACGGGGACGGTCTGTGGCGGCCGGGACTGGGACTGGATCTGGGACTGGATCTGGGACTGGATCTGGGACTGGGTCTGGGTCTGGGACGGGGGTCAGATCTATGGATTCTGCGGTGTCAAATGATCTCTCTTAACAACACCAGTAGTTAGTTAACTATGTAAACTGTCAAGATGATAGCTGACGTTTGCTAAATAGAAAGATTATTATCTAACAGCTAACAAAAAGGCCCACTCCGCAAGTTTGCTGAACTCTCCAAACTTGCCAGTTAGTCTACTAAATGGTTTGTTTAAGTTAAAATGACATGTCAGTCACTAACTAACCAGTTTGTTTGGATAAATTCTGCCTGACATATTTCTACATGTTCACATATTTGTTAGGTAACGTTAACTAGTTAGCTAACTAGCTAGTTAGTTAGTTACCTAGCATAAATGTACATTGTGTATCTGGTGGCCCTCCTGTGCCAACTAACGTTATTCTAGCTTCAGATAAACTAACTAGTATAACCGGTTATGTATTTCGAAATGCCAGACTGCTAGCCTTCCAGTTAACTAGTTAACACTGTGTCACTGATATCTGTATTTGTTGGTCTGCAGGGATATTATCAAAACCAGATATCAGGATGTCAGTGATCTTCAGGTAGGAAAGTCGGAGCTCGGGTGACCATTCAAAACAATTTGACCCAGTCAGGGTTCCCAGTTTCCTTGAACGCTCAAGTTGGAGGTCGGGTCTAGACAGCTGTGTCTACACTTGAAAATCAAATCAGATGTTAATGCGGGTGTAGCGAAATACTTGTGCTTCTAGTTCCAACAGTGCAGTATATCTAACAGTAATATCTAACAGTTACACAACATATACCCAAATACACATGAATATAAGTAGGAATGAATTAGGCCTATATACATAAGGACAAGCGGCATGGACTTGCATGCGACTTCTGCTATCAGAATACGAAGAGTGCATTGAAAAGACTGGTCTATACGCACAAAAGTCACATTGTGGTCAGATTGTGTTCAGATCTGGCTGACTACTTCAGGGGTGTATTGTGTATGGATTTCTCCTCAGTCTGGAGGCAGTCAGGCTACTAAAAACACACAGTGGGAGCGAGGCACATTTTTTTATTAAACATAGGAGGAAATACGTTCCTAGCTTGTGAGGAATGTGTTTGCTGGCTTCATAAATGCTATCTTATTTACACTGTACAAAAATATAAACGCAACAATTTCAAATATTTTACTACAAACTACACCTCCAGATTATACCAGACAGGCTACAGTCACCTCCAGACAGGCTACAGTCACCTCCAGACTATACCAGACAGGCTACAGTCACCTCCAGACTATACCAGACAGGCTACAGTCACCTCCAGACTATACCAGACAGGCTACAGTCACCTCCAGACTATACCAGACAGGCTACAGTCACCTCCAGACAGGCTACAGTCACTTCGACTATACCAGACAGGCTACAGTCACCTCCAGACAGGCTACAGTCACCTCCAGACAGGCTACAGTCACCTCCAGACAGGCTACAGTCACTTCGACTATACCAGACAGGCTACAGTCACTTCGACTATACCAGACAGGCTACAGTCACCTCCAGACAGGCTACAGTCACCTCCAGACAGGCTACAGTCACCTCCAGACAGGCTACAGTCACCTCTAGACAGGCTACAGTCACCTCTAGACAGGCTACAGTCACCTCCAGACAGGCTACAGTCACCTCCAGACAGGCTACAGTCACCTCCAGACAGGCTACAGTCACCTCCAGACAGGCTACAGTCACCTCCAGACAGGCTACAGTCACCTCCAGACAGGCTACAGTCACCTCCAGACAGGCTACAGTCACCTCCAGACAGGCTACAGTCACCTCCAGACAGGCTACAGTCACCTCCAGACAGGCTACAGTCACCTCCAGACAGGCTACAGTCACCTCCAGACAGGCTACAGTCACCTCCAGACAGGCTACAGTCACCTCCAGACAGGCTACAGTCACCTCCAGACAGGCTACAGTCACCTCCAGACAGGCTACAGTCACCTCCAGACAGGCTACAGTCACCTCCAGACAGGCTACAGTCACCTCCAGACAGGCTACAGTCACCTCCAGACAGGCTACAGTCACTTCGACTATACCAGACAGGCTACAGTCACCTCCAGACTATACCAGACAGACTACAGTCACCTCCAGATTATACCAGACAGGCTACAGTCACCTCCAGACTATACCAGACAGGCTACAGTCACCTCCAGACTATACCAGACAGGCTACAGTCACCTCCAGATTATACCAGACAGGCTACAGTCACCTCCAGACTATACCAGACAGGCTACAGTCACCTCCAGATTATACCAGACAGGCTACAGTCACCTCCAGACAGGCTACAGTCACTTCGACTATACCAGACAGGCTACAGTCACCTCCAGACTATACCAGACAGGCTACAGTCACCTCCAGACTATACCAGACAGGCTACAGTCACCTCCAGACTATACCAGACAGACTACAGTCACCTCCAGATTATACCAGACAGACTACAGTCACCTCCAGACTATACCAGACAGGCTACAGTCACCTCCAGATTATACCAGACAGGCTACAGTCACCTCCAGATTATACCAGACAGGCTACAGTCACCTCCAGACAGGCTACAGTCACTTCGACTATACCAGACAGGCTACAGTCACCTCCAGACTATACCAGACAGGCTACAGTCACCTCCAGACTATACCAGACAGGCTACAGTCACCTCCAGACAGGCTACAGTCACCTCCAGACTATACCAGACAGGCTACAGTCACCTCCAGACAGGCTACAGTCACCTCCAGACAGGCTACAGTCACCTCCAGACAGGCTACAGTCACCTCCAGACAGGCTACAGTCACCTCCAGACAGGCTACAGTCACCTCCAGACAGGCTACAGTCACCTCCAGACAGGCTACAGTCACCTCCAGACAGGCTACAGTCACCTCCAGACAGGCTACAGTCACCTCCAGACAGGCTACAGTCACCTCCAGACAGGCTACAGTCACCTCCAGACAGGCTACAGTCACTTCGACTATACCAGACAGGCTACAGTCACCTCCAGACTATACCAGACAGGCTACAGTCACCTCCAGACTATACCAGACAGGCTACAGTCACCTCCAGACTATACCAGACAGGCTACAGTCACCTCCAGACAGGCTACAGTCACCTCCAGACAGGCTACAGTCACCTCCAGACAGGCTACAGTCACCTCCAGACAGGCTACAGTCACCTCCAGACAGGCTACAGTCACCTCCAGACAGGCTACAGTCACCTCCAGACTATACAAGACAGGCTACAGTCACCTCCAGACTATACCAGACAGGCTACAGTCACTTCCAGATTATACCAGACAGGCTACAGTCACCTCCAGGTTATACCAGACAGGCTACAGTCACCTCCAGGTTATACCAGACAGGCTACAGTCACCTCCAGGTTATACCAGACAGGCTACAGTCACCTCCAGATTATACCAGACAGGCTACAGACACCTCCAGACTATACCAGACAGGCTACAGTCACCTACAGACTATACCAGACAGGCTACAGTCACCTCCAGACTATACCAGACAGGCTACAGTCACCTCCAGATTATACCAGACAGGCTACAGTCACCTCCAGACTATACCAGACAGGCTACAGTCACCTCCAGATTATACCAGACAGGCTACAGTCACCTCCAGATTATACCAGACAGGCTACAGTCACCTCCAGACAGGCTGACAGTCTAGAGCTGGATAGAAGTCAGAGTGCGCGTCTGTAGTTTTGATTTTACCAGGTAAGTTGACTGATAACAACGACCTGGGGAATGAGTGAATGAGCCAATAGGAAGCTGGGGATGGTTAGGAGGCCATGATGGTATGAGGGCCAGACTGGGAATTTAACCAGGAAACCGGGGTTAACACCCTACTCTTACCATGAGTACCATGGGATCTTTAGTGACCACAGAGAGTCAGGTCACCCATTTCATGTCCTAGCCGAAAGACACACCCTACTCAGGGCAATGTCCCCAATCACTGCCCTGGGGCATTGGGATATTTTTTAGAACAGAGGAGAGTGCCTCCTACTGACCCTCCAACACCACTTCCAGCAGCATCTGGTCTCCCATCCAGGGACAGATCAGGACCAACCCTGCTTAGCTTCAGAGGCAAGCCAGCAGTGGGACGCAGGGTGGTTTGCTGCTGTGTGTGTGTGTGTGTGTGTGTGTGTCAGCGTGTGTGTGTGTCAGCGTGTGTGTGTGTGTGTGTGTGTCAGCGTGTGTGTGTGTCAGCGTGTGTGTGTGTGTCAGCGTGTGTGTGTGTCAGCGTGTGTGTGTGTGTCAGCGTGTGTGTGTGTGTCAGCGTGTGTGTGTGTGTCAGCGTGTGTGTGTGTCAGCGTGTGTGTGTGTCGGCTTGTGTGTGTGTGTCGGCTTGTGTGTGTGTGTCGGCTTGTGTGTGTGTGTCGGCTTGTGTGTGTGTGTCGGCTTGTGTGTGTGTGTCGGCTTGTGTGTGTGTGTCGGCTTGTGTGTGTGTGTCGGCGTGTGTGTGTCTCTTTGTTAATGTGGGGCTATGACAGTGAATTAGTCTGACCATAATGCATCTTATCTCCGCTAATGAGATCGGTGTGCTTCTCAGTCAGGGGGCGTGGTTGACAGTCCTCACCTCATCTCTGCTGTCGTAGCCGACCTGGATCGATATTCTGTTTGAATGCAGACCAGAGCACTGAATCCAGGTTCACACAGATATGACCTAGCGAAGGGTAGCCTACCATGAGTTTTATGTTGCTTTGAAGACCACTAGGAAGTTGTAAAAAAAAAATACATCATGACATTGGAGCTCTAGAAAGAGACCAGAGTTCCTTGTTGTTTTGAACGTGGCATTAAAACTCATGACATCTCGATCAGATGTTCGATTTCACTTACCGGCATGTGAACTTTGCCAGCATCACAGGCAAACAGATTGGGAAGTAGATCCCAGATTGGGAAGTAGATCCCAGATTGGGAAGTAGATCCCAGATTGGGAAGTAGATCCCAGATTGGGAAGTAGATCCCAGATTGGGAAGTAGATCCCAGATTGGGAAGTAGATCCCGAAGTGCTCTTCCAGGTGTTAGAGGTGAGCCGTCATCACTGGTGTGGAACACTTACTGCTTCTGTTCTGTTCTTTACACAGAAAGTAAAACCCAGTCTGTTTTTTTACATCCATTGTGAATGACAACAGTTCCTCTCTCAATGTGAACTCTTTCCAACACTCTCCCTCGATAACCACCAAGCCTCTGTGTGAAATAGAACATTGTCATGCTCTGATTCTATGTCTCCACATAGTTTTGCTTACAGGCATGCGCTCAGTGGATGTGGTTTGATGTACTTTACAATCCAAGTTACCTGCTGCACTATATCTCGGGAGTTCTGTGCTCAGCTCTTTTGCCGCCAGTTGCTCTCGGTGTATCAGACAATGCATCCATATGGCAGAGGGAGACACATTCATAACTAGAGTGCAGAGGCCTGCCCGCCGTCCCGTGATAGATGGAGCCCCATCTCACCATTGGATTCCATATGTAGTCTGTTTTTCATCAATATAGCCACTCGGCACACTGAACATCCCCTGTGCCGTTTCATGCTGTGGAATCATGAGACATGGTGATCTCAGCCCTCACAGCTAAGTCCATTTGGAGAGCATAAGCTGGAGAGTGCCTCATTGTTTTCACCATATCAATCGTGGCCGGTAATATCAGTCTCTACAGTAGTGTGTGGTTTCATAGCGTAGCTGGCCTAACCATTCACCGTGGGAACCATTCAAGTGCAACGGATCTAAAGGCGCTTTCTTGTTTTAATTGACCTTTATTTAATTAGGCAAGTAGTTAAGAACAAATTCTTATTTACAATGACAGCCTATATATTACTGCCCTGTTCAGGGGCAGAACGCTTACGGGCCCAACGCCACCTGGCTACCTGATTTAGAATCATTTATTTACATTTTGAATGTTAACCACATTACAATGATTTGAGATACAAATACAATATATACATTTTTTTTTTCCTTCACGATTTTGACATTTCTCCCGCGACCCCATTTTCATATCAAGCAACCCCTAGTTTGGGAGCTGCTGCTATATAGACTATTCACCAAAGTAGCCTATTTTGCATTCATAACCAAATATAATCTGTGATTATTCAAATGGTAAACCAAACCACAAGAATCCACCCAAAAAGGTATTTTGTTTCGAAGTAATAACCAGTGATTCCAGGCTATTGTGACATGTTAGAATCTGCTGTATTTAGCCTGCTCTTCTCCATGACCAAAACATGACAACGTTCTATTTTTAGCTGATATGGGAATGAATACACAAGCAGCATATTAAACTGGGATCATGTTTTAGGTTACACCGGCAAGTAGAATAATATTTGAAATGACTGAAAAAGGTGTCTGCAGCTCCAAAAATCCCACTCCACCCACGTGAATGCACATATGTAAGCAACAAAGTGAAGCTTGCAGTAACCTTTACTGGCCACAGAGTTGGGAGGTGTGTACGTCAGTCTAGTCCAATAGCAGTTTGAACCTAGAATCTGTTTTCAGTCACTAACTCGTGTCAGTAGATCGATTATACGAGAGAGCCATGTGAGAGGTGCTTCGGAGCACGACATCCGGGAGAAGGTCATTATTAAATTCAGGCACTTTGGCCGCAAAAGGCATGGATTTTTTAGGGGAAAGTAGGGGACGTTACAGCCGCACAAGGGATATCGCCGGGAAATTTAAGGCCTGGTGAGAATATTATCAAGTGCTTGTCAAATAGTGAATGAGAGACTGATGAAGTGTGTTCAACCTGAACCACAAACCGAGCAGAGCTCAAGCCTTTCATGTGACATTTTCAAATGATCATAAGTCAAAAACACTTAGCCCTACGTTTGTATCACGACTAAAGTTGCATAAATAACTTTAAATTAAGCATATACGGTGGCAAGAAAAAGTATGTGAATCCTTTGGAATTACCTGGATTTCTGCATAAATTGGTCATAAAATGTTGTGCTTAAACATTGTGCTTAAACTAATAACACACAAATTATTGTATTTTTCTTGTCTATATTGAATACATAATTTAAACATTCACAGTGTAGGTTGGAAAAAGTATGTGAACCTCTAGGCTAATGACTTCTCCAAAAGAGTCAGGTAACCTGGAGTCCAATCAATGAGATGAGATTGGAGATGTTGGTTCGAGCTGCCCTGCCCTATAAAAAAACACTAATTTGAGTTTGCTATTCACAAGATGCATTGCCTGATGTGAACCATGCCTCGAACAATGAGATCTCAGAAGACCTAAGATTAAGAATTGTTGACTTGCATAATGCTGGAAAGGATTACAAAAGTATCTCTAAAAGCCTTGATGTTCATCAGTCCACGGTAAGACAAATTGTCTATAAATGGAGAAAGTTCAGCACTGTTGCTACTCTCCCTAGGAGTGGCCGTCCTGCAAAGATGACTGCTAGAGCACAGCGCAGAATGATCATTGAGGTGAAGAAGAACCCTAGAGTGACAGCTAAAGACTTAAATCTCTGGAACATGCTACATGAGCTATAACTTGGAGATGACAATCGCCAAGTGGAAATTGTGAATTTCGATTAGACCAGCCAGTACATCGCGTGAGCCGATTATGGCAACTTGTTATGAACTTTGAACGTTCGACCACTGAAGAAGTGATCAACCCCCACCAGAAAGACTCTACAAAGGACCATGGTGATCTCCGTTGGCAAACTAGAGCATTCCAGCTTTGACCCATCCACCTAAGCCAAGCTCAATCGTAAATATCTATAATTGCATTCACTTTCCGGATGGGAGGTTGTTAGTGCATATGATAGTGATGTTAGCCTCTATACGACCTGGTTGAAGCTAGGCTATCTTCCTTTATCCTTCAATCTTCCCGCTCTTCCAAAACTCCACCCCTCCCTTCCTTTGTGTAACCAGTCGTCATATCGGGGTAGCCCACTAGGGACTCTCCATGATATGATGAGTAATCGATGTTTAATATATTGTATGTGTATATCTGTAACTCTGTTATTCTTTAGCTAGTAAATAAATCATTAAGACAATTTGTATTGTTGATTCAACGTGATTCGTCAGGGTTCGTGCCGATTTAGATCTTACAACCATCAGAATGAGACTAAAATAATGTGACAATTTAATTATTGATTACTATTTTGATACAAGATCTTCAGATCTTTAAGAGAGTGGATTCGGGAGACAACCAATCTATATCAGTTAATGCTCCCGTGGAGCCCCGGGTTATTAATGAGTTAATGTTGATATCAGTTAATGCTCCCGTGGAGCCCCGGGTTATTAATGAGTTAATGTTGATATCAGTTAATGCTCCCGTGGAGCCCCGGGTTATTAATGAGTTAATGTTGATATCAGTTAATGCTCCCGTGGAGCCCCGGGTTATTAATGAGTTAATTGTTGCAGGATTTTATTAAATCACGTCATCAATTAAATGTTGAATAATCTTTTTTATAAAATATCATGTCATCAAATTAATCAAAGCCAACGTTACAACAAAATATTCTGGAACTAATATCTCTGTTGACGAGTCTACGATACGTTGAACACTAAACAAGGTGTTCATTGGAGGACACCACGGAAGAAGCCACTGCTGTCCAAAAAAAACATTGCTGCACGTCTGAAGTTTGCAAAAGAGCACCTGGATGTTCCACAGCGCTACTGGCATAATATTCTGTGGACAGATGAAACTAAAGTTGAGTTGTTTGGAAGGAACACAACACTATGTGTGGAGAAAAAAAGGCACAGCACACCAACATCAAAACCTCATCCCAACTGTAAAGTATGGTGGAGGGAGCATCATGGTTTGGAGCTGCTTTGCTGCCTCAGGGCCTGGACAGCTTGCTATCATCAACAGATGCAACAGGACAACAACCCAAAACACAGAAGTAACAACCGAATGGCTTCAACAGAAGAAAATACACCTTCTGGAGCGGCCCAGTCAGAGTCCTGACCTCAACCCGATTGAGATGCTGTGGCATGACCTCAAGAGAGGACAGCAGACATCCGAAGAATATTGCTGAACTGAAACAGTTTTGTGAAGAGGAATGGTCAAATTCCTCCTGACGGTTGTGCAGGTCTGATCCGCAACTACAGAAAACGTTTGGTTGAGGTTATTGCTGCCAAAGGAGGGTCAACCAGTTATTAAATCCAAGGGTTCACATACTTTTTGCACTGTGAATGTTTACACGGTGTGTTAAATAAAGACATGAAAACGTATAATTGTTTATTAGTTTAAGCAGACTGTGTTTATTGTTATGTCTTAGGTCATATAATTTTATCTGGCCTTCATCTATTTATTCAGAAATCCAGCTAATTCCAAAGGGTTCACATACTGTTTCTTGCTGCTGTATGAGGATCTGTTTCTTTCTGTTAACTGCTCAACACAGAATGGCTGGATGTGCTCACTTCCTTGAAAATCGTTTGGAGAAAATATCCTTTATATTTTTATTCAGTTATGTTCAATTGTATTCTTCATACTAAAAAATAATAAAATGAGTGCCACTGAATTCTACCATACCCTGTACAAAGGCACTGGCACCTACCACCATACCCTGTACAAAGGCACGGGCACCTACCACCATACCCTGTACAAAGGCACTGGCACCTACTACCATACCCTGTACAAAGGCACTGGCACCTACTACCATACCCTGTACAAAGGCACTGGCACCTACTACCATACCCTGTACAAAGGCACGGGCACCTACCACCATACCCTGTACAAAGGCACGGGCACCTACCACCATACCCTGTACAAAGGCACTGGCACCTACCACCATACCCTGTACAAAGGCACGGGCACCTACCACCATACCCTGTACAAAGGCACTGGCACCTACTACCATACCCTGTACAAAGGCACGGGCACCTACCACCATACCCTGTACAAAGGCACTGGCACCTACTACCATACCCTGTACAAAGGCACGGGCACCTACCACCATACCCTGTACAAAGGCACTGGCACCTACTACCATACCCTGTACAAAGGCACTGCCACCTACTACCATACCCTGTCTCTACTTCTACACTGATTTGAAGTGGTTTTAACAAGTGACATCAATAAGGGATCATAGCTTTCACCTGGTCAGTCTATGTCATGGAAAGAGCAGGTGTCCTTAATGTTTTATATACTCAGTGTACAGTATAATTCACATTTCTATGTGTTTCTCTGTACAGGTCATTACTCTAAAGGAGGTCTGTATTAATGTGTTTCTCTGTGTTTTCCAGGAATAGACTTCAAGATCAAAACTGTTGAACTCCAGGGGAAGAAGATTAAACTACAGATATGGTGAGTGGAGGAGGTGAGTGGAGGAGGTGAGTGGAGGAGGTGAGTGTGAATCATATGTGAAGAATGCAACAAAGATGCAGAATCATCTGGCCAAGTGCATAAAGTTCCCTCAGCGCTCACAACAAGCAACCTCTGACAAAAGTCCCTCTACTTCAATTGGAGGTGAAAATGATGAATCAGACACCTTATCGATAGCAACAGCTCATGGTCCTCCTGGAATCAGAAGGTTTTTGACTCAATGGAAGAACGTAGGCTGTTTGGTCTAAAGTGGAGGAGTCCTACCCTCACATCACACCCATTGGCTGTGCTGCTCATGCATCGAATCTGCTCCTCATGGACATCATGGCACTGAAAACAATGCTACACTCTACAAGAGAGCCAAGGAAATGGTTAGGTATGTGAAGGGTCATCAAGTTATAGCAGCAATCTTCCTCACCAAGCAAAGTGAGAAGAATAAGAGCACCACATTGAAGCTGCCCAGCAACACCGTTGGGGTGGTGGTGTCATCATGTTTGAGAGGAAGACAACCAAAGCTTTAGTTTCTAGTTGATGATTTTACAGGTGTATGTTGAAAATGTTTTTGGGAGATGCGATGGATCATTGGGGATCATTCAATATTCCCTTTTGTTCAGTGAAATCATCCCATGTGAAGAGTCAACTCATTTAATTAAAGTTCAGTTCGGAACTAAAATTTCTATTGGAAGGATTTAATCATTTGCAATTGTCTACTTATGATAAGGTAAAACGGTTTGTTTCAATGCAAAAAAAACCCATCTACATTTAAATGGTATCTATATTAATTCCCGTTAATATTGTGCTGATGCTGCAACATCATTTTAGCCATTTAGTTACTTACTTTATTCTGACTGCAAAGTTGTTACAGAAATCTATTCTCTCAACCTGAACCAACAGGGCCTGACCTATAGCATATCATAATCACATCAACCTGAACCAACAGGGCCTGACCTATAGCATATCATAATCACATCAACCTGAACCAACAGGGCCTGACCTATAGCATAGCATAGCATATCATAATCACATCAACCTGAATCAACAGGGCCTGACCTATAGCATATCATAATCACATCAACCTGAACCAACAGGGCCTGACCTATAGCATTGCATATCATAATCACATCAACCTGAATCAACAGGGCCTGACCTATAGCATATCATAATCACATCAACCTGAACCAACAGGGCCTGACCTATAGCATATCATAATCACATCAACCTGAATCAACAGGGCCTGACCTATAGCATATCATAATCACATCAACCTGAACCAACATGGCCTGACCTATAGCATATCATAATCGCATCAACCTGAACCAACAGGGCCTGACCTATAGCATATAGGTCCGTCAGCACTCATTCACTCAGGACCTATTTATTCAGGTCTGTATATACAGTGGGGAGAACAAGTATTTGATACACTGCCGATTTTGCAGGTTTTCCTACTTACAAAGCACGTAGAGGTCTGTAATTTTTATCATAGGTACTCTTCAACTGTGAGAGACGGAATCTAAAACAAAAATCCAGAAAATCATATTGTATGATTTTTAAATAATTAATTTGCATTTTATTGCATGACATAAGTATTTGATCACCTACCAACCAGTAAAAATTCAGTCTCTCACAGACCTGTTAGTTTTTCTTTAAGAAGCCCTCCTGTTCTCCACTCATTACCTGTATTAACTGCACCTGTTTGAACTCGTTACCTGTATAAAAGACACCTGTCCACACACTCAATCAGACTCCAACCTCTCCACAATGGCCAAGACCAGAGAGCTGTGTAAGGACATCAGGGATAGAATTGTAGACCTGCACAAGGCTGGGATGGGCTACAGGACAATAGGCAAGGAGCTTGGTGAGAAGGCAACAACTGTTGGCGCAATTATTAGAAAATGGAAGAAGTTCAAGATGATGGTCAATCTCCCTCGGTCTGGGGCACCATGCAAGATTTCACCTCGTGGGGCAACAATGATCATGAGGAAGGTGAGGGATCAGCCCAGAACTACACGGCAGGACCTGGTCAATGACCTGAAGAGAGCTGGGACCACAGTCTCAAAGAAAACCATTAGTAACACACTACGCTGTCATGGATTAAAATCCTGCAGCGCACGCAAGGTCCCCCTGCTCAGGCCAGCGCATGTCCAGGCCCGTCTGAAGTTTGCCAATAACCATCTGGATGATCCAGAGGAGGAATGGGAGAAGGTCATGTGGTCTGATGAGACAAAAATTGAGCTTTTTGGTCTAAACTCCACTCGCCGTGTTTGGAGGAAGAAGAAGGATGAGTACAACCCCAAGAACACCATCCCAACCGTGAAGCATGGAGGTGGAAACATCATTCTTTGGGGATGCTTTTCTGCAAAGGGGACAGGACAACTGCACCGTATTGAGGGGAGGATGGATGGGGCCATGTATCGCGAGATCTTGGCCAACAACCTCCTTCCCTCAGTAAGAGCATTGAAGATGGGTCGTGGCTGGGTCTTCCAGCATGACAACGACCCAAAACACACAGCCAGGGCAACTAAGGAGTGGCTCCGTAAGAAGCATCTCAAGGTCCTGGAGTGGCCTAGCCAGTCTCCAGACCTGAACCCAATAGAAAACCTTTGGAGGGAGCTGAAAGTCCGTATTGCCCAGCGACAGCCCCGAAACCTGAAGGATCTGGAGAAGGTCTGTATGGAGGAGTGGGCCAAAATCCCTGCTGCAGTGTGTGCAAACCTGGTCAAGAACTACAAGAAATGTATGATCTCTGTAATTGCAAACAAAGGTTTCTGTACCAAATATTAAGTTCTGCTTTTCTAATGTATCAAATACTTATGTCATGCAATAAAATGCAATTGAAGAGTACCTATGATAAAAATTACAGACTTCTACATGCTTTGTAAGTAGGAAAACCTGCAAAATCGGCAGTGTATCAAATACTTGTTCTCCCCACTGTACATATTCATGTACAGTTGTTATATCATATCACATGCAATATTGTAAGTAATTCTTGGACTGAACTTACGTAGTCATTCACTCAGGAATGCATATTAGTATCCTGTCAGTTACACCTTTTCTCATTGCTTTTAGTATATCGAATGTGCAATACGTGCAGTTGTCTGTAATTAAACCCTGCGCACTAAGGACTGTATTTTAAGGGAATTACTATTATTACCCCAAATTATATCATACACACATTTAGCTATTAAAGTATCTCTTCCTGTCATTTACCTGTACAGTTAATGTAACCATGCAAGTATTCACTTATCTGAAAGCTTGAATGTCTCGTGTGATGGCATGAACGAATGAATGATTGATAGATACAGTTAGGGGCTCCCGAGTGGTGCAGCGGTCTAAGGCACTGCATCTCAGGCGTCATTGCAGACCCTGATTCAATCCTGGGCTGTATCAGGAGTCCCATAGGGTGGCTCACAATTGGCCCAGTGTCGTCCGGGTTAGGGGAGGCCGGTGTATGCATGCATTTTTTTGTTCTTAACTGACTTACCTAGTTAAAGGTAAAATATATATATATATATATATATCTATATATATATATATAGATATAGATATATATATATATCTATATATATATATATATATATATCTATATATATATAAAAAAAATAATACAGTAGCCTATGTATTGAAATATAGTCCTAAATAAGTTACGGTATTAAGACTTAACAGGATGTGCTCTTAGGCCTACAGCTCGATAGTGGTTATACAAGGCTACTATACAAATCCTACTAATAACGACATTACTTATTATTATAATGGTGAACATAATAATACGATTAGGAAAAGGAAGGGTGTAGGAGCGAGAGCTGCGTGCATATTATCTGGAGCCGTGTAAATAACACTGACTAAAATAAGTAATACCAGTCTGTTAAAAAATAAAGCCTTTAGTACTGCATCGCAAACTTGAAAAACAGCCGAATCTGTGAAATTGCATGATCTGACTTTTTGCCGTTAGTCAAACGGGCTACAGAAGCAAGATCTGTCTTATTTCTGTAGATATACTGTATAAAGTGCATTCGGAAAATATTAAGACCAATGTAGAAAATAGTGCAAATAAAGAAAAACCCTGGAATGAGTAGGTGTCCAAGGTTTTGACTGGTACTGTGCGTGTGTGTGTGAATACAGTGCATTCAGAAAGTATTCCGACTCCTTGACTTTTTCCACATTTTGTTACAGCCTTATTCTAAAATGGATTAAGTTGTTTTTATTACTCAATCTACACAAAATTTTGAAATGTTTGATAATTTATTACAAATAAAAACTGATATCATATTTACATAAGTATTCAGACCCTTTACTCAATACTTTGTTGAAGCACCTTGGCAGTGATTACAGCATAGTCTTCATATTTGGGGAGTTTCTCCCCTTCTTCTCTGCAGATCCTCTCCAGCTCTGTCAGGTTGGATGGGGAGCGTCGCTGCACAGCTATTTTCAGGTCTTTACAGAGATGTTTGATCGGGTTCATGCCTGGGCTTTCAAGGACATTCAGAGACTTTTACTGAGGAGTGGCTTCCGCCTGGCCACTACCATAAAGGCCTGATTTGGTGGAGTGCTACAGAGATGGTTGTCCTTCCGGAAGGTTCTCTCATCTCCAGAGGAACTCTGGAGCTCTGTCAGAGTGACCATCGGGTTCTTGGTCACCTCCCTGACCAAGGCCCTTCTCCCCCGATTGCTCAGTTTGGCCGGGCAGCCAGCTCTAGGAAGAGTCTTGGTGGTTCCAAACTTCTTCCATTTAAGAATGATGGAGGTCACTGTGTTCTTGGGGACCTTCAATGCTGCAGAAATGTTTTAATACCCTTCCCCAGATCTGTGCCTCGATGCAATCCTGTCTCTGAGCTCTACGGACAATTCCTTCCACCTCATGGCTTGGTTTTTGCTCTGACATGCACTGTCATCTGTGGAACCTTATCTAGACAGGTGTGTGCCTTTCAAATCATGTCCAATCAATTGAATTTACCTCAGGTGGACTCCAATCAAGTTGTAGAAACATCTCAAGGATGATCAATGGAAACAGGATGTTTCAAGTCTCATAGCGAAGGGTCTGAATAATGATGTAAATAAGGTATTTAGTTGTTATACCAACCTCTCTTCCCTTTGTCATTATGGGATGTTGTAACAACGTGTGGAAAAGGGGAGGGGTCTAAATACGTTCTGAATGCACTGTATATAATATATATATATATATATATATATAATGTGTTTAACAGGGACACAGCTGGTCAGGAGAGGTTCCACACCATCACCACTTCCTACTATCGAGGCGCCATGGGCATCATGCTGGTCTATGACATCACCAACGCCAAGAGCTTCGAGAACATCAGCAAGTGGCTCCGCAACATCGACGAGGTATAACCACTATACACACGCACACATTAGATGCACCAGTGTTGTGTTCGAGACCACCTAAAGCGAGACTGGAGCAAATGGAGTCCCGACACCGGGAGGGGGACAAGGGGTCCGAAACATGGAGAGAAATATTTCAGAACAAAATATGGATTCTTTATACATTCAGAATAGTGAAAAACATTATTACTAACCCGAACACAATAGGGAACAACGGGCCTTCTATGCCTTCAGAGAAGGGCTAAGGATTTATACAAGAATCATTATATTATTAAAACATTGAACATCTCTTCAGTTTGTTTTTGTAAGGGAGAGTGTAAAGATCCAATCAGGATTCTTCTGCAGGTCTCTGGGGAGATAAATCTAGCTAGTGAAATCAGCCATGGGCTAGTCCATCAAACTAGGGCAACATTTTGGATTGATAGTGGAATCAACCAATGACATTTTGACTTAAAGAGTGGGACCGTTTTTACCAAAACATATAGAAACGTCTGCCATCCTGAAGGCCGACAGGTCACTGTGCAATAGGGAGCAGTCTTTTTCCCACGGTCTAGCTAGCTAGCTTTTGTTGTCGGCTAGTTTGCAGCGGCTGCAGCAGGTCTTATCAAAGAGGATGTTGCTAATTTGTTAGCCTCCCTTTTCAAGAATAACTTTCAACAAGAAGTTAAGTTTCACATTATCAGCTGGTGAGTGAAACCTTCAATGTGCTTGCTGTTAGCCATCTCTTTTGAAAATATCTAATGTGTGTTAAACATTGTTCCATTGAAAGTGGAACTGACAGCATTTTAGCAACATGAAATCTTATTCAAATCTGTTCATATACACCCCCCCGGAAGAATGACACTAAAATAATAATAATCTGACAAGTGACAACTTAGAAATGGTCATTTTCATTAATTCTTCGAATGCTTGGGAATTAAGTATACAAAGGCATTTTAAAATTCTATGGCAATATAGAGTGGGGAAACGGCCGTGCCTTTGTACAATTAATAGACACTGCAGCAAATAAAACCTAATAAAAACATCCGTCTTCTCCAGGACCGGAGTCTACACAGACCGGTGCACTACAGCCAATCAGAGCTACAGTAGACCTTTATACAGACAAGCTGTTTGTCATACGTTCCTGTCATCATTCACTGTGAACTGGACTGTTTGTTTACAGAGCGATTTAGATCATTAGAACGCTTTTGACAAAAGCCACAAAATACACCTGAATGGATTTCTGCAAATATGTAAACACCACAAAGTCCTCTTACATTTGGGAACATTACAGTCCTATTGATCAAACAACCATGAAAAGGTAGTCTCTCTCTCCCTCAGTTATGCACATCAACAACAACAAGATCAACAACTAATGCTAGCCAGAGAAATTAGCTAAAATCGAACGACGGAACATTAGATAAACCTTCTCAAACCTTTTCAGCAAATTGGCCTTCAAAATATCACTGCTAAATGGGGAATAGTAGCCTCCTCGTCCTTCTGCAGATTGCCTGCCACCACATGCTTGTTCCAACTAGGCACCCAAGCTAACTGGCTAAAAGTGGCTGGTTTGCTAGCTAGCTACCCCTAGGCACAAATGAGAGAACACCCCACTCTGACCATGTTACTCATCGTAGCAGAGCTGGTTGGGCTGTTTACATGTTATCTTGAGCGTTCTTGACTAACTATTACTTTTTTTTGCCTATGTTTACCGACAACGGTCATATTCATCGGGTGTTGCGTAATCATCAGTTCTGCACTCAGACGACAGTGCTCCGAAATCGGAGTAGATAGCCGGAGTAATTTTACAAACGCAAGCGATGCTAACTGTATAACAGTCGTTTGTCGTATATACCCTCCACTAATCCAGCCCTGTATATCTATAATGGATATTAAGGCTGTTAAGATAATGTTTCAAGAGAGGAGTGTATATATTTGGCCTGGCGAAGCAGTTTTAAGCACTCACTGGATGGAAGCTGATGATGAGGTTTTTTTTCTTCCAATTTAACATCTCTGGAGAGACCTGAAAGTAGCTGTGCAGCAACACTCCCAATCCAACCTGACAGAGCTTGAGAGAATCAGCAGAGAAGAATGGGAGAAACTCCCCAAATACAGGTGTGCCAAGCTTGTAGCGTCAAACCTAAGACTCAAGGCTGTAATCGCTGTCAAAGGTGCTTCAACAAAGTACTGAGTAAAGGGTCTGAGTACTTACAGTTGAAGTCAGTAGTTTACATACACTTAGGTTGAAGTCATTAAAACTCATTTTTCAGCCACTCCACAGATTTCATGTTAACAAACTATAGTTTTGGCAAGTAGGTTAGGACATCTACTTTGTGCATGACACAAGTAATTCTTCCAACAATTGTTTACAGACAGATTTTTCATTTATAATTCACTATATCACAATTACAGTGAGTCAGAAGTTTACATACACTAAGTTGACTGTGCCTTTAACAGCTTGGATAATTCCAGAAAATGACTTTAGACCACGCAGCCGTCATACCGCTCAGGAAGGAGACACATTCTGTCTCCTAGAGATGAACATACTTTGGTGCGAAAAGTGCAAATCAATCCCAGAACAACAACAAAGGACCTTGTGAAGATGCTGGAGGAAACGGGTACAAAAGTATCTATATCCACAGTAAAACGAGTCCTATATTGACATAACATGAAAGGCCGCTCAGCAAGGAAGAAGCCACTGCTCCAAAACCCCCATAAAAAATCCAGACTACGGTTTGCAACTGCACATGGGGACAAAGATTGTACTTTTTGGAGAAATGTCCTCTGGTCTGATGAAACAAAAATAGAACTGTTTGGCCATAATGACCATCGTTATGTTTGGAGGAAAAAGGGAGAGGCTTACAAGCCGAAGAACACCATCCCAACCGTGAAGCACGGGGGTGGCAGCATCATGTTGTGGGGGTGCTTTGCTGCAGGAGGGACTGGTGCACTTCACAAAATAGATGGCATCATGAGGAAGGAAAATTATGTGGATATATTGAAGCAACATCTCAAGACATCAGTCATGAAGTTGAAGCTTTATCGCAAATGGGTCTTCCAAATGGACAATGACCCCAAGCATACTTCCAAAGTTGTGGCAAAATGGCTTAAGGACAACAAAGTCAAGGTATTGGAGTGGCCATCACAAAGCCCTGACCTCAACCCTATAGAACATTTGTGGGCAGAACTGAAAAAGAGGCCTACAAACCTGACTCAGTTACACCAGTTCTGTCAGGAGGAATGGGACAAAATTCACCCAACTTATTGTGGGAAGCTTGTGGAAGGCTACCCGAAACATTTGACCCAAGTTAAACAATTTAAAGGCAATGCTACCAAATACTAATTGAGTGTATGTTAACTTCTGACCCACTGGGAATGTGATGAAAGAAATAAAAGCTGAAAGAAATAATTCTCTCTACTATTATTCTGACGTTTCACATTCTTAAAATAGTGGTGATCCTAACTGACCTAAAACAGGGAATTTTCTTTTTTTTAGTAGAGTGTTTGAGGCTATTTTGTAAATGACATCGCCGAAGTCAAGGATCGGTAGGATGGTCAGTTTTACGAGGGCATGTTTGGCAGCATGAGTGAAGGAGGCTTTGTTGCGAAATAGGAAGGTGATTCTAATTTTGTATTGGAGATGGTTGATGTGAGTCTGGAAGTTGAGTTTACAGTCTAACCAGACGACCCAAAACCAGACGACCCACCTCGAACTAGACAAAGGTTTTTTAATATAATAAGCCTGACGCGATGTGTATATACTGCTTCATCCGCATGAAGAACAGGAGGAAATACAGGGTGCCTTGTGAGAATGTGTCACCCGCTTCTACCATCCGTTCTATTGGCCAACGTGCAACCACTGGATTCAAATCTTATGTTTCACTGAGTTGTGGCTGAACGACGACACGGATAATATACATTTGGCTATAATATAGAGCTGCATCGGCAGGACAGAACAGCTACTTCCGGTAAGACGAGGGGTGGGGGGGTGTGTATTTGTCACTAACAGCTGGTCCATGATATTAAGGTAGTCTGGAGGTATTGCCTGCCTGAGGTAGAGTACCTCATGATCAGCTGTAGACCACTATCTACCCAGAGTTTTCATTGATATTTTTCGTAGCCACAAACCGACGCTGGCACTAAGACCAGACTCAACCAGCTGTAAGGTCATAAGCAAACCGACGCTGGCAATAAGACCAGACTCAACCAGCTGTAAGGTCATAAGCAAACCAGGAAATGCTCATCCATCATCATTTCTATCAGTCACGTGCAACCAGAGGAGAAAATAATTCCACACAGTCGTACAAAACTCTGAGGCGTACCTAGTTAATCTGTACTATGATGTGTTGGGGTTAGTTAGTCTGTAATATGATGGGTTGGGGTTAGTTAATCTGTACTATGATGGGTTGGGGTTAGTTAGTCTGTACTATGATGTGTTGGGGTTAGTTAGTCTGTACTATGATGTGTTGGCGTTAGTTAGTCTGTAATATGATGTGTTTGGGTTAGTTAGTCTGTAATATGATGTGTTGGGGTTAGTTAGTCTGTACTATGATGGGTTGGGGTTAGTTAGTCTGTAATATGATGGGTTGGGGTTAGTTAGTCTGTAATATGATGGGTTGGGGTTAGTTAGTCTGTAATATGATGGGTTGGGGTTAGTTAGTCTGTAATATGATGGGTTGGGGTTAGTTAGTCTGTAATATGATGGGTTGGGGTTAGTTAGTCTGTAATATGATGGGTTGGGGTTAGTTAGTCTGTAATATGATGGGTTGGGGTTAGTTAGTCTGTACTATGATGGGTTGGGGTTGGTTAGTCTGTAATATGATGGGTTGGGGTTGGTTAGTCTGTAATATGATGGGTTGGGGTTAGTTAGTCTGTACTATGATGGGTTGGGGTTGGTTAGTCTGTAATATGATGGGTTGGGGTTGGTTAGTCTGTACTATGTGTTTCAGCATGCCAATGAGGACGTGGAGAGAATGCTGCTAGGCAACAAGTGTGACATGGAGGATAAGAGGGTGGTACCCAAAGCCAAAGGAGAGCAGGTGAGAGACACCACATGCACGCACCGCCGTGTTTCCGTTACAAAATGTCTCGCAGGACATATAGACCGGCAGCATTTTAACTTTTCTGACATTTTGAGAAATGTACCGGACCTTTATGCATTCGGTCCATATCTTGAATAGGACATCCACCCACAGGACATCCACCCATACATCCACCCACAGGACATCCACCCATACATCCACCCACAGGACATCCACCCACACATCCACTCACAGGACATCCACCCACAGGACATCCACCCACAGGACATCCACCCACAGGACATCCACCCACAGGACATCCACCCACAGGACATTCACCCACAGGACATTCACCCACAGGACATTCACCCACAGGACATCCACCCATAGTTTTCAGAATGAAAGAAATCACATTTAGATGATGGTAATTAATTTTAACAGAACATGTAAATGGAGGATGCAATGACGTGTAATAGACCTATGAGAAGAGGAGACACTAATATAATATGATGTTGTCTATATAATACAGTTTAAGTCGAAGGTTTACATCCACCTCAGCCAAATACATTCAAACTCAGATTTTTCACAATTCCTGACATTTAATCCTAGGAAGAATTTCCTGTCTTAGGTCAGTTAGGATCACCACTTTATTTTAAGAATGTGAAATGTCAGAATAATAGTAGAGAGAATGATTTATTTCAACTTTTATTTCTTTCATCACATTCCCAGTGGGTCAGAAGTTTACATACACTCAATTAGTATTTGGTAGCATTGCCTTTAAATTGTTTAACTTGGGTCAAATGTTTCAGGTAGCCTTCCACAAGCTTCCCACAATAAGTTGGGTGAATTTTGGCTCATTCCTCCTGACAGAACTGGTGTAACTGAGTCAGGTTTGTAGGCCTCCTTGCTCGCACACGCTTTTTCAGTTCCTCCAACAAATGTTCTGAGGTCATTGTCCATTTGGATGACCCATTTGTGACCAAGCTCCTTTGCTGTTGTTCTGGGATTGATTTGCACTTTTCGCACCAAAGTACGTTCATCAGAATACGTCTCCTTCCTGAGTGGTATGACGGCTGCGTGGTCCCATGGTGTTTATACTTGCATACTATTGTTTGTACAGATGAACGTGGTACCTTCAGGCATTTGGAAATTGCTCCCAAGGATGAACCAGACTTGTGGAGGTCAAAACATTTTTTTCTGAGGTCTTGGCTGATTCCTTTTGATTTGTCCATGATGTCGAGCAAAGAGGCACTGAGTTTGAAGGTAGTCCTTGAAATACATCCACAGCTACACCTCCAATTGACTCAAATGATGTCAATTAGCCTATCAGAATCTTCCAAGCTGTTTAAAGGCACAGTCAACTTCTGACCCACTGGAATTGTGATATAGTCTGTAAACAATTGTTGGAATAATTACTTGTCATGCACAAAGTAGATATCCTAACCGACTTGGCAAAACTATAGTGGTTGAAAAATTAGTTTTAATGACTTCAACCTAAGTGTATGTAAACTTCTGTGTGTGTGTGTGTGTGTGTGTAGCGGGTGAAATAAGTATTGAACACGTCACCATTTTTCTCAGTAAATATATTTCCAAAGGTGCTATTGACATGAAATGTTCACCAGATGTTGGTAACAACACAAGAAACCAAAACAAATAAGTTCAGAAATTAAGTTATGTGTAATAATGTGAAATGACACAGGGAAAAAGTATTGAACACACTTACTGATATTTATTTAATACTTTGTACTAAAGCCTTTGTTGGTAATGACAGCTTCAAGACGCCTCCTGTATGGAGAAACTAGTCGCATGCATTGCTCTGGTGTGATTTTGGCCCATTCTTCCACACAAACAGTCTTCAAATCTTGAAGGTTCCGTGGGCCTCTTCTACGAATCTTGATCTTCAGTTCTTTCCATAGATTTTCAATGGGATTTAAGTCAGGTGATTGGCTGGGCCATTCTAGCAGCTTTATTTTCTTTCTTTGAAACCAATTGAGAGTTTCCTTGGCTGTGTGTTTGGGATCATTGTCTTGCTGAAATGTCCACCCTCGTTTCATCTTCATCATCCTGGTAGATGGCAGCAGATTTTTGTCAAGAATTTGCCCATTCATTTGCCCATTCATCCTTCCTTCAATTATGTGAAGTTTGCCAGTACCATTTGCTGAAAAGCAGCCCCACACCATGATGTTCCCACCTCCAAACTTCACTGTTGGTATGGTGTTTTTAGGGTGATGTGCAGTGCCATTTCTCCTCCAAACATGGTGTGTATTATGACATCCAAACAGTTCAATTTTGCTCTCATCTGACCACACTATATTCTCCCAGTATTTCACTGGCTTTTCCAAATGTTGTGCAGCAAACTTTAAACGAGCTTCAACATGCTTTTTTTTCAGCAATGGAGTCTTGCGTGGTGAGCGTGCATACAGGCCATGGCGGTGGAGTGCTTTACTCACTGTTTTCTTTGAGACAACAGTACCTGCTAACTGCAGGTCTTTTTGAAGCTCTCCACAAGTGGTCCTTGGCTCTTGGACAACTCTTCTGATTATTCTTTTCACTCCTCTGTCAGAAATCTTGCGAGGAGCACCTGGTCGAGGCAAATTTATGGTGAAATGATTGTCTTTCCACTTCCGTATTATGGCCCCAACAGTGCTCACTGGAACATTCAGAAGCTTAGAAATGCACCTATAACCAATGCCATCATTATGCTTTGCAACAATTAGGTTGCAAAAGGTCTTGAGACAGCTCTTTGCTTTTACTCATCATGAGATGTGTCTTGTGTGACACCTTGGCAATGAGACCTTTTTGTAGGCCATCAGTTGGGACTGAACCAGCTGATATTAATTTGCACTGACAGGGGGCTGGATTGCTTTTTAATTACTGATTGTCTTGGCTTTCCATGCCTTTTTGCACCTACCTTAATGTGTTCAATACTTTTTCCCTGTGTCATTTCACATTATTACACATAACTGAATTTCTGAATGTATTTGTACGTATGGATTACTTGGGTTGTTACCAACATCTGGTGAAAATGTCATGTCAATAGCACCTTTGGAAATATATTTACTGAGAAAAATGGTGACGTGTTCAATACTTATTTCACCCGCTGTATATATGCGCATGCATACCCACGCATACATACATAGACACGTGCTCTGGGGTAGATTACGCTAGTGAGGGGCACTCCTCCCTCACCACTTCTGCTTGGTCACAAGCTTGATCTTGTGCAACACCAGAACACACACACACACACACACACACACACACACACACACACACACACACACACACACGCACACAGTTGTAAGGAAACCTGATTCCTGGCTCAGGAGACCTGCCACCTTATTTTGGGACCAACCATCTAATCTTTTCCTTTCCTCTCTCTCGCCACTCCTCACTCTCTTGCTTCTCTCTCTTGCTTCTCTCTCTCTCGCCTCTCTCTCTCTCTCTCTCTCGCCTCTCTCTCCTCTCGCTTTCTCGCCTCTCTCTCCTCTCGCTTTCTCGCCTCTCTCTCCTCTCGCTCTCTCGCCTCTCTCTCCTCTCGCTCTCTCGCCTCTCTCTCCTCTCGCTCCTCTCTCTCTCTCTCGCCTCTCTCTTCTCTCGCTCTCTCGCTCTCTCGCTCTCTCGCTCTCTCGCTCTCTCGCCTCTCTCGCCTCTCTCGCCTCTCTCGCCTCTCGCGCCTCTCTCGCCTCTCGCGCCTCTCTCGCCTCTCTCGCCTCTCTCGCCTCTCTCGCCTCTCGCTCTCTCGCCTCTCTCTCCTCTCGCTCTCTCGCCTCTCTCGCCTCTCTCTCCTCTCGCTCTCTCGCCTCGCTCTCTCTCGCCTCTCTCGCCTCTCTCGCCTCTCTCTCTCTCGGCTCTCTCTCGCCTCTGTCTCTCTCGCCTCTCTCTCGGCTCTCTCGGCTCTCTCTCGCCTCTCTCTCTCTCGGCTCTCTCGGCTCTCTCTCGCCTCTCTCTCTCTCTCGCGCTCTCTCTCGCGCTCTCTCTCTCTCTCTCTCCTCTCTCTCGCGCTCTCTCTCCTCTCTCTCGCGCTCTCTCTCTCGCCTCTCTCTCCTCTCTCTCTCTCTCTCTCTCGCCTCTCTCTCCTCTCTCTCTCTCTCTCGCCTCTCTCGCCTCTCTCGCTCTCGCCTCTCTCTCTCTCGCCTCTCTCTCTCTCGCCTCTCTCTCGCCTCTCTCGCTCTCTTGCCTCTCTCTCTCTCGCCTCTCTCTCTCTCGCCTCTCTCTCTCTCTCGCCTCTCTCTCTCTCTCGCCTCTCTCTCTCTCTCGCCTCTCTCTCTCTCTCTCTCGCCTCTCTCTCTCTCTCGCCTCTCTCTCTCGCCTCTCTCTCTCTCTCGCCTCTCTCTCGCCTCTCTCGCTCTCTTGCCTCTCTCCTCTCGCTCTCTCGCCTCTCGCTCTCTCGCCTCTCTCGCCTCTCTCGCCTCTCTCGCCTCTCTCGCCTCTCTCGCCTCTCTCGCCTCTCTCGCCTCTCTCGCCTCTCTCGCCTCTCTCGCCTCTCTCGCCTCTCTCGCCTCTCTCGCCTCTCTCGCCTCTCTCGCCTCTCTCGGCTCTCTCGCCTCTCTCTCGGCTCCCTCGCCTCTCTCTCGCCTCTCTCTCGGCTCTCTCGCCTCTCTCTCTCTCGCCTCTCTCTCGCCTCTCTCCTCTCGCTCTCTCGCCTCTCTCTCTCTCGCCTCTCTCTCTCTCGCCTCTCTCTCTCTCGCCTCTCTCTCTCTCGCCTCTCTCTCTCTCTCTCTCGCCTCTCTCTCTCGCCTCTCTCTCTCTCGCCTCTCTCTCTCTCTCTCGCCTCTCTCTCTCGCCTCTCTCTCTCTCGCCTCTCTCTCTCTCTCGCCTCTCTCTCTCTCTCTCTCGCCTCTCTCTCTCTCCTCTCTCTCGCGCTCGCCTCTCTCTCTCTCGCCTCTCTCTCTCTCGCCTCTCTCTCTCTCGCCTCTCTCTCTCTCGCCTCTCTCGCCTCTCTCTCTCGCCTCTCTCGCCTCTCTCTCTCGCCTCTCTCTCTCGCCTCTCTCTCTCGCCTCTCTCTCTCGCCTCTCTCTCTCTCGCCTCTCTCTCTCTCGCCTCTCTCTCTCTCGCCTCTCTCTCTCTCGCCTCTCTCGCCTCTCTCTCTCGCCTCTCTCGCCTCTCTCTCTCGCCTCTCTCTCTCGCCTCTCTCTCTCGCCTCTCTCTCTCGCCTCTCTCTCTCGCCTCTCTCTCTCGCCTCTCTCTCTCGCCTCTCTCTCTCGCCTCTCTCTCTCGCCTCTCTCGCCTCTCTCGCCTCTCTCGCCTCTCTCGCCTCTCTCGCCTCTCTCGCCTCTCTCGCCTCTCTCGCCTCTCTCGCCTCTCTCCTCTCGCTCTCTCGCCTCTCTCCTCTCGCTCTCTCGCCTCTCTCCTCTCGCTCTCTCGCCTCTCTCTCTCTCTCGCCTCTCTCGCCTCTCTCCCTCTCGCCTCTCTCGCCTCTCTCGCCTCTCTCGCCTCTCTCGCCTCTCTCGCCTCTCTCGCCTCTCTCGCCTCTCTCGCCTCTCTCGCCTCTCTCGCCTCTCTCGCCTCTCTCGCCTCTCTCGCCTCTCTCGCCTCTCTCTCGGCTCTCTCGCCTCTCTCTCGGCTCTCTCGCCTCTCTCTCTCTCGCCTCTCTCTCGCCTCTCTCCTCTCGCTCTCTCGCTCTCTCGCCTCTCTCTCTCTCGCCTCTCTCTCTCTCTCTCTCCTCTCGCTCTCTCGCCTCTCTCTCTCTCTCGCTCCTCTCGCTCTCTCGCCTCTCTCTCTCTCTCGCCTCTCTCTCTCTCCTCTCTCTCGCCTCTCTCTCTCTCCTCTCTCTCGCGCTCGCCTCTCTCTCCTCTCTCTCTCTCTCTCTCGCCTCTCTCTCTCTCGCCTCTCTCTCTCTCGCCTCTCTCTCTCTCGCCTCTCTCTCTCTCGCCTCTCTCGCCTCTCTCTCTCGCCTCTCTCGCCTCTCTCTCTCGCCTCTCTCGCCTCTCTCGCCTCTCTCGCCTCTCTCGCCTCTCTCTCTCGCCTCTCTCTCTCTCGCCTCTCTCTCTCGCCTCTCTCGCCTCTCTCGCCTCTCTCGCCTCTCTCGCCTCTCTCTCTCGCCTCTCTCTCTCGCCTCTCTCGCCTCTCTCGCCTCTCTCTCTCGCCTCTCTCGCCTCTCTCGCCTCTCTCTCTCGCCTCTCTCTCTCTCGCCTCTCTCTCTCTCGCCTCTCTCTCTCTCTCTCTCGCCTCTCTCTCTCGCCTCTCTCTCTCTCGCCTCTCTCTCTCTCTCGCCTCTCTCTCTCTCTCTCTCGCCTCTCTCTCTCTCCTCTCTCTCGCGCTCGCCTCTCTCTCCTCTCTCTCTCTCTCTCTCTCGCCTCTCTCTCTCTCGCCTCTCTCTCTCTCGCCTCTCTCTCTCTCGCCTCTCTCTCTCTCGCCTCTCTCGCCTCTCTCTCTCGCCTCTCTCGCCTCTCTCTCTCGCCTCTCTCTCTCGCCTCTCTCTCTCGCCTCTCTCTCTCGCCTCTCTCTCTCGCCTCTCTCTCTCGCCTCTCTCTCTCGCCTCTCTCTCTCGCCTCTCTCTCTCGCCTCTCTCGCCTCTCTCGCCTCTCTCGCCTCTCTCGCCTCTCTCGCCTCTCTCGCCTCTCTCGCCTCTCTCGCCTCTCTCCTCTCGCTCTCTCGCCTCTCTCCTCTCGCTCTCTCGCCTCTCTCCTCTCGCTCTCTCGCCTCTCTCTCTCTCTCGCCTCTCTCGCCTCTCTCCCTCTCGCCTCTCTCGCCTCTCTCGCCTCTCTCGCCTCTCTCGCCTCTCTCGCCTCTCTCGCCTCTCTCGCCTCTCTCGCCTCTCTCGCCTCTCTCGCCTCTCTCGCCTCTCTCGCCTCTCTCGCCTCTCTCGCCTCTCTCTCGGCTCTCTCGCCTCTCTCTCGGCTCTCTCGCCTCTCTCTCTCTCGCCTCTCTCTCGCCTCTCTCCTCTCGCTCTCTCGCTCTCTCGCCTCTCTCTCTCTCGCCTCTCTCTCTCTCTCTCTCCTCTCGCTCTCTCGCCTCTCTCTCTCTCTCGCTCCTCTCGCTCTCTCGCCTCTCTCTCTCTCTCGCCTCTCTCTCTCTCCTCTCTCTCGCCTCTCTCTCTCTCCTCTCTCTCGCGCTCGCCTCTCTCTCCTCTCTCTCTCTCTCTCTCGCCTCTCTCTCTCTCGCCTCTCTCTCTCTCGCCTCTCTCTCTCTCGCCTCTCTCTCTCTCGCCTCTCTCGCCTCTCTCTCTCGCCTCTCTCGCCTCTCTCTCTCGCCTCTCTCGCCTCTCTCGCCTCTCTCGCCTCTCTCGCCTCTCTCTCTCGCCTCTCTCTCTCTCGCCTCTCTCTCTCGCCTCTCTCGCCTCTCTCGCCTCTCTCGCCTCTCTCGCCTCTCTCTCTCGCCTCTCTCTCTCGCCTCTCTCGCCTCTCTCTCTCGCCTCTCTCGCCTCTCTCGCCTCTCTCTCTCGCCTCTCTCTCTCTCGCCTCCCTCTCTCGCCTCTCTCTCTCGCCTCTCTCTCTCGCCTCTCTCGCCTCTCTCTCTCGCCTCTCTCGCCTCTCTCTCTCTCGCCTCTCTCTCTCTCGCCTCTCTCTCTCTCGCCTCTCTCTCTCTCGCCTCTCTCTCTCTCGCCTCTCTCTCTCGCCTCTCTCTCTCGCCTCTCTCTCTCGCCTCTCTCTCTCGCCTCTCTCGCCTCTCTCCTCTCGCTCTCTCGCCTCTCTCCTCTCGCTCTCTCGCCTCTCTCTCTCTCGCCCGCCTCTCTCGCCTCTCTCTCTCTCTCTCGCCTCTCTCGCCTCTCTCGCCTCTCTCGCCTCTCTCGCCTCTCTCGCCTCTCTCGCCTCTCTCGCCTCTCTCGCCTCTCTCGCCTCTCTCTCGCCTCTCTCTCGCCTCTCTCTCGCCTCTCTCTCGCCTCTCTCTCGCCTCTCTCTCGCCTCTCTCTCGCCGCTCTCTCGCCTCTCTCCTCTCGCTCTCTCGCCTCTCTCGCTCTCTCGCCTCTCTCTCTCTCCTCTCGCCTCTCTCTCTCTCTCCTCTCGCCTCTCTCTCTTTCGCCTCTCTCTCTCTCTCTCGCCTCTCTCTCTCTCTCTCGCCTCTCTCCTCTCTCTCTCTCGCCTCTCTCCTCTCGCTCTCTCGCCTCTCTCCTCTCGCTCTCTCGCCTCTCTCCTCTCGCTCTCTCGCCTCTCTCCTCTCGCTCTCTCGCCTCTCTCCTCTCGTTCTCTCGCCTCTCTCCTCTCGCTCTCTCGCCTCTCTCGCTCTCTCGCCTCTCTCTCTCTCCTCTCGCCTCTCTCTCTCTCTCTTTCGCCTCTCTCTCTCTCTCTCGCCTCTCTCTCTCTCTCTCTCGCCTCTCTCTCTCTCTCTCTCGCCTCTCTCTCTCTCGCCTCTCTCTCTCTCTCGCCTCTCTCTCTCTCTCGCCTCTCCCTCTCTCTCGCCTCTCTCTCTCTCGCCGCTCTCTCCTCCTCTCTCTCGCCGCTCTCGCCGCTCTCTCCTCCTCTCTCTCGCCGCTCTCCTCTCTCGCTTCTCCTCTCTCATTAATTTCTCTCATCCATCCATCGCTTCTTTCTCTTGCTTCTCCTTTCATTAATTTATCTCATTCATCCATCCTCCCCCTCTCCTCTCCTCCTCAGATTGCCAGAGAACATGGTATTAGGTTTTTTGAGACGAGTGCTAAGGCCAACATCAGCATTGAGAAGGCTTTCCTCACGCTAGCAGAAGACATCCTCAGGAAGGTGTGTATGATGATGGTGTCTGTAATGTTTCAATGTATAATGTGTGTGTATAGCATGTATGTATAATGTGTGTGTTTTGCAGACACCCGTCAAAGAGCCCAACAGTGAAAATGTGGACATCAGCGGTGGGAGTGGAGTCACAGGATGGAAGAGCAAATGTTGCAGTTAGAATAACTCCCCCTGTCTGTCCCTCACACACACTCAGACATGCACACTCTTTCTCTCTAACCGCTAACTCATCTCTCTAACACTCGTCCCTCTATCTGTTCTCACTGACAATAAACTACTTCATTCATCTGTTCCCCTCGTTCTGTCTCGACTCATCTTTCTGAACATCAGTTCTGGTAAAAAGAGAAATCATGTTTCCTGTTTATTTTAAAGGTTGGTAAACGAGCGTGAAAGTCAGTCACCTTTTTAATATTTTCTTTGCCCGAGTCCGCTCAGCGCCGGTCCCCTCAGCGCCGGTCCCCTCAGCGCCGGTCAGAAAAATAAATCAAATAACTAAAAAGACAAATGTAGATGAACATTTTGTACTAGTGGGTTTCTGAGACGTATTTGGTCCTTTTGAGTTTTGTAACGGCGTTGTGGTTTATTTTGTCCTGTGCCTTATATGGAAGATGGGGGTGGAGCAACATCCACCCAATAAAATGTGTTTATTATTCTTGCTCCTCCCATAGTGAGGCCCAGTAGAAAGGTTTGAAATTCTGCTCCAACCAGAGAACAGCTTGTTAGGATGTCTGCTCCAACCAGAGAACAGCTTGTTAGGATGTCTGCTCCAACCAGAGAACAGCTTGTTAGGATGTCTGCTCCAACCAGAGAACAGCTTGTTAGCATGTCTGCTCCAACCAGAGAACAGCTTGTTAGGATGTGTGCTTAACGATGGGGGATTGTTTTATATTTGATTTATTTTCCTTTATTGGGGGTTTAATTTTTCCTGCATGCAGATGTGTTTGGGTTGGGAGCGTTTATAATATGTTGTTTCTGTAATGTTGGAACATTCTCTCGGCTGTATGGAAGGAGATTGAACGTTCTCGAAAATTCTAAACATTTTGAAGATCCATTAAAAATAAGCTTGTTTAAGTTACTGGTCTCACTGTTGTATTTGTTCATTACCGTGTTCCTTAGTGTTTGACACTAGGTGGGGGGGCGCGAGTCCGTGATCTTCAGGGCAGGAAGTCGGAGACGATTTCATGAAGTCCGTGATCTTCAGGGCAGGAAGTCGGAGACGATTTCATGAAGTCCGTGATCTTCAGGGCAGGAAGTCGGAGACGAGCTCATGAAGTCCGTGATCTTCAGGGCAGGAAGTCGGAGACGATTTAGTTTAGATGTTAGTTTTTCTTTAAGAAGCCCTCCTGTTCTCCACTCATTACCTGTATTAACTGCACCTGTTTGAACTCGTTACCTGTATTAAAGACACCTGTCCACACACTCAATCAAACAGACTCCAACCTCTCCACAATGGCCAAGACCAGAGAGCTGTGTAAGGACATCAGGGATAAAATTGTAGACCTGCACAAGGCTGGGATGGGCTACAGGACAATAGGCAAGCAGCTTGGTGAGAAGGCAACAACTGTTGGCGCAATTATTCGAAAATGGAAGAAGTTCAAGCTGACGGTCAATCTCCCTCGGTCTGGGGCACCATGCAAGATCTCAACTCGTGGGGCATCAATGATCATGAGGAAGGTGAGGGATCAGCCCAGAACTACATGGCAGGACCTGGTCAATGACCTGAAGAGAGCTGGGACCACAGTCTCAAAGAAAACCATTAGTAACACACTACGCCGTCATGGATTAAAATCCTGCAGCGCACGCAAGGTCCCCCTGCTCTAGCCAGCGCATGTCCAGGCCCGTCTGAGGTTTGCCAATGACCATCTGGATGATCCAGAGAAGGTCATGTGGTCTGATGAGACAAAAATAGAGCTTTTTGGTCTAAACTCCACTCGCTGTGTTTGGAGGAAGAAGAATGATGAGTACAACCCCAAGAACACCATCCCAACCGTGAAGCATGGAGTTGGAAACATCATTCTTTGGGGATGCTTTTCTGCAAAGGGGACAGGACGACTGCACCGTATTGAGGGGAGGATGGATGGGGCCATGTATCGTGAGATCTTGGCCAACAACCTCCTTCCCTCAGTAAGAGCATTGAAGATGGGTCGTGGCTGGGTCTTCCAGCATGACAACGACCCGAAACACACAGCCAGGGCAACTAAGGAGTGGCTCCGTAAGAAGCATCTCAAGGTCCTGGAGTGGCCTAGCCAGTCTCCAGACCTGAACCCAATAGAAAATCTTTGGAGGGAACTGAAAGTCCGTATTGCCCAGCGACAGCCCCGAAACTTGAAGGTTCTGGAGAAGGTCCTTATGGATGAGTGGGCCAAAATCCCTTCTGCAGTGTGTGCAAACCTGGTCAAGAACTACAGGAAACCTATGATCTCTGTAATGGCAAACAAAGGTTTCTGTTCCAAATATTAAGTTCTGCTTTTCTGATGTATCAAATACTTATGTCATGCAATAAAATGAAAATGAATTACTTAAAAATCATACAATGTGATTTTCTGTATTTTTGTTTTAGATTCCGTCACTCACAGTTGAAGAGTACCTATGATACAAATTACAGACTTCTACATGCTTTGTAAGTGGGAAAACCTGCAAAATCTGCAGTGTATCAAATACTTGTTCTCCCCACTGTATAGTGACTGTGGACACCCCTTCAAATGAGTATATATAGTGACTGTGGACACCCCTTCAAATGAGTATATATAGTGACTGTGGACACCCCTTCAAATGAGTATATATAGTGACTGTGGACACCCCTTCAAATTAGTATATATAGTGTCTGTGGACACTCCTTCAAATGAGTATATATAGTGACTGTGGACACCCCTTCAAATGAGTATATATAGTGTCTGTGGACACTCCTTCAAATGAGTATATATATAGTGACTGTGGACACCCCTTCACATTAGTATACAGTATATAGTGTCTGTGGACATCCCTTCAAATTAGTGGATTCAGCTATTTCAGCCACACCCGTTGCTGACAGGTGTATAGAATCGAGCACACAGCCATGCAATCTCCAAAGACAAACATTGGCAGTAGAATGGCCTTACTGAATACCATAGTTGTGGAGGTTGCAACAGGTAAATACATCAGGAGTGAATGTCACTTGGCTTTTCAGCGCAATAGAGTGCAGGTGCGGTAGAGAGAGAGCGAGATGAAAACAGCAGGTCTGGGACAAGGTGGCACGTCCAATGAACAGGTCAGGGTTCCATAACCGCAGGCAGAAGAGTTGAAACCGGTGCAGCAGCACGACCAGGTGGACTGGGGACAGCTAGGAGTCATCAGGACAAGTGGTCCTGAAGCATGATCCTCCGGGTAGGCTCAGGTCCTCCGGGAGGGGAGGTAGAGAGAGAGAGAGAATTTGAGGGAGCATACCTAAATTCACACAAGACACCGGATAATAACATCAGATTTAACAAACTGACCCTAGCCCTCTGGCACATAGACTATTGCAGCATAGATACTGGAGGCTGAGACGGGGGGTCAGGAGACACTGTGGCCCCCTCCGACAATACCCTGCCAACCAGACAGAAGTGACAAAAGCATGGATTAGCTTTTCTGCATCATTTTTCAGATTTTTGCAATATTACGAAGATGGAAAAAGCTATCTTTGAAATATTCTTGATATGTTCATTAAAAGAGAGATCAGGGTCCAGAGTAATGCCGTGGTCCTTCACAGTTTTTTGGGAGACGACTGTACAACCATCAAGATTAATTGTCAGATCCAAAAGCAGATCTCTTTGTTTCTTGGGACCTCGAACTAGCATCTCTGTTTTGTCTGAATTTAAAAGTAAAACATTTACCGCCATCCACTTCCTTATGTCATCAGGCATCACCATGTTTCATCGAAATGTACAGCTGTGTGTCGTCCGCATAACAATGGAAGTTAACATTATGTTTCCGAATGACATCACCAAGAGGTAAAATATATAGTGAAAACAATAGTGGCCCTAAAACGGAACCTTGAGGAACACCGAAACGTACAATTGATTTGTCAGAGGACAAACCATACACGGAGACAAACTGATATCTCTCCGACAGATAAGATCTAAACCAGGCAAGAACTTGTCCGTGTAGACCAATTAAGGTTTCCAATCTCTCCAAAAGTATAGTGGTCCATGGTGTCAAAAGCAGCACTAAGGTCTAAGAGCATGGGGACAGAAGCAGAGCCTTGATCTGATGCCATTAAAAGTTAACTTACCACTTTCACAAGTGCAGTCTCAGTGCTATGATGGGGTCTAAAACCAGACTGAAGTGTTTCGTATACATTATTTGTCTTCAGGAAGGCAGTAAGTTGCTGCGCACCAGCTTTTTCTACGATTTTTGAGAGAAATGGGAGATTTGATATAGGCCGATTAGTTTTTTACATTTCCTGTGTCAAGGCTTGGCTTTTTCAAGAGCGGCTTTATTACTGCCACTTTTAGAGAGTTTGGTACACATTCGGTGGAGAGGGAACCATTTCTTATGTTCAGCATAGGAGGGCCGAGCACAGGAAGTAGCTCTTTCAGTAGTTTAGTTGGAATAGGGTCCAGTATGCAGGCCATGACAATTTTCATGAATGTGTCAAGAGATAGTAGCAACAACGGCTCAGCCATGAAGTGATAGGCCACACAAGCTCACAAAACGGGACCGGCGAGTGCTGAAGCAGGTAAAAAATGGTCTATCCTCGGTTGCAACAATCACTACGGAGTTCCAAACTTCCTCTGGAAGCAACTTCAGCACAAGAACTGTTAGTCAGCAGCTTTATGAAATGGGTTTCTATAGCCGAGCAGGATTTTTCATATGTACATGAAGGCAGGGTAAAGTGTCTAGTCATCAGGATAGATAATAATAAGGTATTTGAGGTAGATATGTACATGAAGGCAGGGTAAAGTGTCTAGTCATCAGGATAGATAATAATAAGGTATTTGAGATAGATATGTACATGAAGGCAGGGTAAAGTGTCTAGTCATCAGGATAGATAATAATAAGGTATTTGAGGTAGATATGTACATGAAGGCAGGGTAAAGTGTCTAGTCATCAGGATAGATATTAATAAGGTATTTGAGGTAGATATGTAGTGTTTGGCGCCGCCCTGAGTGGTCGCCTTTTAAGCAGCTCCCGTTGTCCCCTTGTTCGTGCATTAATTGTTGTTTTAGTTCGTTTTCTTTCGTCTATTTTCTTTAGTTTTATTTTTTATTTTGCTACAGTCGAACTATATCAGTTCAGGATTATGGATTTTATGGATTTTATCGCAGCTGAACGTCGACAGGAGTCGTCAACTGTTATTGTTTACAACAGAGCCCAGCTCCTGGATTTAGCCCACGCAGCGCTGCTGCTCCCCAGGGAAAAGTTTGATATTCCGGACGAATTGAAAAGACGACGCCGTGGATGCAGGGCGGGATTGAAATGTAAGGCAAAGCGGAGGAGGTTCAAGTACAAGCCGGCTATACCATCTATTATTATGGGCAATGTGAGGTGTCTACATAACAAGATGGATGAGTTGGCGGGACTTGTTCGTGGACAAAGGATTTATCGGGAAGCTAGCCTAATGTGTTTTACTGAGACTTGGCTGAACGATAACATCCCCATACAGAACGTCACTATCGACGGTTTCCAGACCATCACAGCGGACAGGGATCGCGTCTCTTCCAGTAAGAGTAAGGGTGGTGGGCTGGCTTTATTAGTTAACAACAGATGGTGTCATCCGAACCATATTACTCTTAAGGAAAAGTTTTGTAGCCCGGACATTGAACTGCTAGCCGTTAGCCTGAGACCCTACTATCTACCTAGGGAATTCACGGCGGCCATTGCTGTTATTGTTTACATCCCGCCCTCTGCTGACGCAAACGCAGCGTGTGACGTCATCCACTCTGTTATCGCGAGGTTACAGACAGCGCATCCCAGTGCTTTCTTTGCAATTTCGGGGGATTTTAACCATGCATCTCTCTCTTCCACGCTGCCCACGTTCAAACAGTTCGTGAAGTGCCCAACCAGGAATAATAAAACTCTGGACTTGTTATATGCTAATGTGAAGGATGCATACAACTCCACTGCACTCCCTCCCCTCGGTAGATCGGATCACAACCTTGTCCACCTCACCCCACTCTACAGGCCTATGGTCCAACAGCAGCCTGCAACCACCAGGACTATTAGGAGATGGTCCCCGGAGGCGAATGAGGCCCTACAGGACTGCTTTGAAACAACAGACTGGGATGTGTTCTGTGAGGCTCATGGGGAGGACATCGATGGACTCACTGACTGCATAACAGACTATATTAATTTTTGTGTAGACAACACTGTACCCACCAGGAAGGTACGCTGTTTCCCAAACAATAAACCCTGGGTCACCAGCGACCTGAAGGCCCTGCTGAATGAGAAGAAGAGGGCCTTCAAGGAGAAGGACAAGGACAAATTGAAATGCGTCCAGAGGGAGCTGAAGTTGCGGATTGCTGAGGGGAAGAGAGTGTATAAGGAGAAGATGGAGGACAAGCTGAGGCAGAGCCAGGTGAGAGAGGTGTGGAAGGGTATGAGAAATATCACTGGCTTCAAAAAGTCAAACAGTGGGCAGACGGAGGGGACCCAGGACAGAGCCAATGAGCTGAACCAATTTTTTAACAGGTTCGAAACTGGCCCTGTCCACCTCCCCTCCAGCTCCCCAGACCACACACCCTCACGGCTATCCCACCCCCACTTTGCTCACAGCACCTCTGCTGAGACAATCAGTGACCCCACCTCCGCCCCTGCCCCCCCTGGACTGATCCTCAACACCCCCCTTCCCCCCACCTCCCTACCTGGGCTGGCTTTCACCACCAACCAAGTGAAGAGAGAGCTGGAGAGACTACACCAGTGGAAAGCGGCGGGCCCCGATGGCATCAGCCCAAGGGTGCTGAGGGTCTGTGCTGACCAACTGTGTGGAATACTCCAGCGTCTTTTCAACCTTAGCCTGAGCCTAGAAAGGGTCCCTGTGCTGTGGAAAACATCCTGCCTCGTCCCAGTGCCCAAGAAGGCACACCCCACTGTCCTGAAATCATGAAGACCCTGGAAAGGTTAGTCCTCGCTCACCTCAGACCCCTGGTGTGTTCATCAATGGACCCCCTGCAGTTTGCATACCAGCGCAACATCGGGGTGGATGATGCAATCATCTACCTTCTGCAGAGGGCCTACTCTCACCTGGACAACGCAGGTTGCACTGTGAGGGTCATGTTTTTTGACTTCTCCAGTGCCTTCAATACCATTCAGCCCCTGCTACTGGGTGAGAAGATGAGGAGGATGAAAGTGGAAGCACCCTTAGTCTCCTGGGTCACGGACTACCTGACCGGTAGGCCACAATTTGTGCGACTACAGAGCTGTGTGTCAGAACGGGCAGTTAGCAACACAGGGGCCCCCCAGGGTACGGTCCTGTCCCCCTTCCTGTTCACCCTCTACACCTCAGACTTCAGATATAACTCTGAAACATGCCACCTACAGAAGTTCTCGGATGACTCTGCTATTGTAGGGTGCATCAGGGGTGGGCAGGAGGAGGAGTACAGGAGCACAATCAGTGACTTTGTGTTGTGGTGTGAGCAGAACCACCTTCAGCTCAACATCAGCAAAACTAAGGAGATGGTGGTGGACTTCAGGAGAACCAAGGCACAACTGACTGCAGTCCCTATAAAGGGGATGGATGTGGAAATGGTTGAGTCATACAAGTTCTTGGGGGTCCATATGGACAACAGACTGGAATGGGCTGGTAACACCGGGGCCCTGTACAAAAAGGGCCAGAGCCGACTCTACTTTCTGAGGAGGCTCAGGTCCTTCAACGTGTGCAGTAAACTACTGCATACCTTCTACCAGTCTGTGGTGGCCAGTGCCATCTTTTTTGCAGTGGTGTGCTGGGGAGCAAACATCAAAGCCGGTGATGCTTCTCGGGTAAATAAGCTGATCAGGAAGGCTAGCTCTGTCCTGGGGATGAGCCTTGACACTCTAGAGGAGGTGGCGGAGAGACGGATCCTGGCCAAACTGCTGGCCATCATGGACAACGTCACCCACCCTCTGCACGCTATGGTTATGACGCAGAGGAGCTCTTTCAGTCACAGACTGATCCCACCACGGTGTGCCAGAGAGCGCCACAGGAGGTCCTTCCTGCCGGCGGCTATGAGACTATATAATGCCTCACCGGGGTGCCGTGCCGTCGGCAACATAGATCTGGAACTGTTGGGGTGCTAGGACCTAGTTTAACAATTATGCATCCATCCGTGAGTAACTCTGTTCCGTCAGCACTCATCCACTCAGGACCTACTTATTCATACAGGTCTGTATATACATACCCATGTACAGTTGTTATATTATATCACATGCAATATTGTAAGTAATTATTGGACCTAGGCATTCACTCAGGAATGCATATTAGTATCCTGCCAGTTGCACCTTTTCTCATTGCTTTTAGTATATCAAATGTGCAATAAGTGCAGTTGTCTGTAATTAAACCCTGCGCACTAAGGACTGTATTTTAAGGGAATTACTATTATTACCCCAATGATATCATACACACATTTAGCTATTAAAGTATCTCTTCCTGTCATTTACCTGTACAGTTTGTGTAAACATGCAAGTATTCACTTATCTGTAAATATAACTGTATACCTAACTGTACAGCTAATTTAACCATGCAAAATTTTTCACTTACCTGTTCATTTACCCATTCTGTCTATTAAGTAAACTATTATTACCCTCGCTCATATCATACGCATTAGCTACTGAAGTATTTCTCTGCCATCAACCTGTATAGTATAGTTAACCATCCAACATCCACCAATGTATAGTGTACATATTCAGCCAACCACTCATACTACGCAATGTCCTTTTATAGCTTTTTTTTTGCACTCCAGATATCCTGTATTTCTATACTTTTTCATACTGCCGCTCTATGTATCATGTACCGTGTATCTGTCTTTTGTGTACTTTCGTTGTGGCATTTTGCACCTGCCCTGTGTTTTTGTTGTAGCTGCTTGATAATGAAATTTCCCCCCCGGGGGATCAATAAAGTACCTATCTATCTATCTATCTATCTATCTATCTATCTATCTATCTATCTATCTATCTATCTATCTATCTATCTATCTATCTATCTATCTATCTATCTATCTATCTATCTATCTATCTATGTACATGAAGGCAGGGTAAAGTGACTAGGTATCAGGATAGATAATAATAAGGTATTTGAGGTAGATATGTACATGAAGGCAGGGCAAAGTGACTAGGCATCAGGATAGATAATTTATATCATTTTATTTCACCTTTATTTAACCAGGTGAGGTGGACAAGGTTGTGATCTGATCTACCGAGGGGAGGGAGTGCAGTGGAGTTGTATGCATCCTTCACATTAGCATATAACAAGTCCAAAGTTTTATTATTCCTGGTTTGGCACTTCATGAACTGTTTGAACGTGGGCAGCGTGGAAGAGAGAGATGCATGGTTAAAATCCCCCGAAATGGCAAAGAAAGCACTGGGATGCGCTGTCTGTAACCTCGCGATAACAGAGTGGATGACGTCACACGCTGTGTTTGCGTCAGCAGAGGGCGGGATGTAAACAATAACAGCAATGGCCGCCGTGAATTCCCTCGGCAAATAGTAGGGTCTCAGGCTAACGGCTAACAGTTCAATGTTCGGGCTACAAAACTTCCTTAAGAGTAATATGTTTCGGATTACACCATCTGTTGTTAACTAATAAAGCCAGCCCACCACCCTTACTCTTACCGGAAGAGACGCGATCCCTGTCCGCTCTGATGGTCTGGAAACCGTCGATAGTGACGTTCTCTATGGGGATGTTATTGTTCAGCCAATTCTCAGTAAAAAACATTAGGCTTGTTTCCCGATAGATCCTTTGTCCACGGACAAGTCCCTCTAGCTCGTCCATCTTGTTATGTAGTGACCTCACATTGCCCATAATGATAGACTGTATAGACGGCTTGTACTTCCTCCACTTTGCCTTACATTTCAATCCCGCCCTACGTCCACGGCGTCGCCTTTTCAACTCGTCCGGAATATCTAACTTTTCCCTGGGGAGCAGCAGCGCTGCGTGGGCTAAATCCAGGAGCTGGGCTCTGTTGTAAACAATAACAGTTGATGACTCCTGTCGACGTTCAGCTGCGATAAAATCCATAATCCTGAACTATTATAGTTCAACTAGCAAAATAAAAAATAAAACTAAAGAAAAGAGACGAAAAAAACGAACTAAAACAAAAATGTATGCAGAACAACGGGAGCTGCTTAACAGGCGACCAGCAGGGCGGCGCCAAACACGAATCAAGAAAATAAAATCTATATACAGAGTGCAAATGTAGTGCAAAATGCAATAAGGTTATGAGGTAGGACAATAAATAGGCCATAGTGGTGATATAAATTACAGATTAGCATTAACACAGGAATGAAGGATGTGCAAATGATGATGTGCAAATAGAGATACCGGAGTGCAAGATTAGCGAAAATAATAAAAATAAATATGGGGATGAGGTAGTAGTGTGGGCTATTTACAGAAGAGCTATATACAGGTGCAGTGATCGATAAGCAGCTTTGACAGCTGATGCTTAAAGTTAGTGAGGGAGATAGGAACCTCTAGCTTCAAGGATTTTTGCAATTCCTTCCAGTCATTGGCAACAGAGAACTGGAAGGAATGGCGGCCAAAGGAGGTGTTGGCTTTGGGGATGACCAGTGAGATATACCTGCTGGAGTGCATGCTATGGGTGGGTGTTGCTATGGTGACCAGTGAGCTGAGATAGGGCAGGGATTTACCTAATAAAGACTTATAGATGACCTGGAGCCAGTGGGTTTGGCGACAAATATATAATAAAGGCCAGCCAACGAGAGCATACAGGTCGCAGTGGTGGGTAGTATATGGGGTTTTGGTGACAAAACGGATGGCACTGTGATAGACTACATCCAATTTGCTAAGTAGAGTGTTGGAGGCTAATTTGTAAATGACATCGCCGAAATCAAGGATCGGTAGGATAGTCAGTTTTACAAGGGCATGTTTGGCAGCATGAGTGAAGGAGGCTTTGTTGCGAAATAGGAAGCCGATTCTAGATTTAATTTTGGATTGGAGATGGTTGATGTGAGTCTGGAAGTTGAGTTTACAGTCTAACCAGATGCCTAGGTATTTGTAGTTGTCCACGTATTCTAAGTCAGACCCGTCGAGAGTAGTGATGATAGTCCGGTGGGCGGGTGCTGGCAGCGTTTTACTAGCATTTAAGAGCAGTTGGAGCCACGGAAGGAGTGTTGTATGGCATTGAAGCTTGTTTGAAGGTTAGTTAATACTGTGTCCAAAGAGGGGCCAGATGTATACAGAATGGTGTCGTCTGCGTAGAGATGGATCAGAGAGTCACCAGCAGCGAGAGCGACATCGTTGATGTATATAGAGAAAAGGGTTGGCCCAAGAATTGAACCCTGAGGCACCGCCATAGAAACTGCCAGAGGATCGGACAATAGGCCCTCCGATTTGACACACTGAACTCTGTCTGCGAAGTAGTTGGAGAACCAGGCAAGGCAGTCACTTGAGAAACCAATAGTCATCAGGATAGATAATAATAAGGTATTTGAGGTAGATATGCAAAGTGTCTCTATGGGGGTGCCACAGGGTTAAATTCTTGGGCCGACTCTATTCTCTATATATATATACGATGTTGCTCTCGCTGCTGGTGACTCTCTGATCCATCTCTACGCAGACGACACCATTCTGTATACATCTGGCCCCTCTTTGGACACTGTGTTTACTAACCTTCAAACAAGCTTCAATGCCATACAACACTCCTTCCGTGGCTCCAACTGCTCTTAAATGCTAGTAAAACTAAATGCATGCTTTTCAATAGAACGCTGCCCGCTCCCGCCCACCGGACTATCATCACTACTCTGGACGGGTCTGACTTAGAATACGTGGACACCTACAAATACCTAGGCGTCTGGTTAGACTGTAAACTCAACCTCCAGACTCATATTAAGCATCTCCAATCCAAAATTAAATCTAGAATCGGCTTCCTATTTCACAACAAAGCCTCCTTCACTCATGCTGCCAAACATGCCCTTGTAAAACTGACTATCCTACCGATCCTTGACTTCGGCGATGTTACATGTTTACAAAATATCTAAGTCTCTTTAGGTGGCTTTAGGCAAACTCCAAGCGGGCTGTCATGTGCCTTTTTCTGAAGAGTGGCTTCCGTCTGGCCACTCTACCATAAAGACATGATTGCTGGAGTGCTGCAGAGATGGTGATTTTTCCCATACCCTTCCACACCTCTCTCACCTGGCTCTGCCTCAGCTTGTCCTCCATCTTCTCCTTATACACTCTCTTCCCCTCAGCAATCTGCAACTTCAGCTCCATCTGGATGCATTTCAATTTGTCCCTGTCCCCCTCCTTGAAGGCCCTCTTCTTCTCATTTAGCAGGGCCTTCAGGTCGCTGGTGACCCAGGGTTTATTGTTTGGGAAACATCGTACCTTCCTGGTGGGTACAGTGCTGTCTACACAAAAATTGATATAGTCCGTTATGCAGTCAGTAAGTCCGTCGTTGTCTTCCCCATGAACAACAGGCCTAAAGAAAATAAAGATTTCCTCCCTGCAGGGTGGTATGCTGGCCTGTAAACCTGACATCTGTATTCAACCCTGCAGGGTGGTATGCTGGCCTGTAAACCTGACATCTGTATTCAACCCTGCAGGGTGGTATGCTGCTCTGTAGCCCTGACATCTGTATTCAACCCTGCAGGGTGGTATGCTGCTCTGTAGCCCTGACATCTGTATTCAACCCTGCAGGGTGGTATGCTGCTCTGTAGCCCTGACATCTGTATTCAACCCTGCAGGGTGGTATGCTGCTCTGTAGCCCTGACATCTGTATTCAACCCTGCAGGGTGGTATGCTGCTCTGTAGCCCTGACATCTGTATTCAACCCTGCAGGGTGGTATGCTGCTCTGTAGCTCTGACATCTGTATTCAACCCTGCAGGGTGGTATGCTGCTCTGTAGCCCTGACATCTGTATTCAACCCTGCAGGGTGGTATGCTGCTCTGTAGCCCTGACATCTGTATTCAACCCTGCAGGGTGGTATGCTGCTCTGTAGCCCTGACATCTGTATTCAACCCTGCAGGGTGGTATGCTGCTCTGTAGCCCTGACATCTGTATTCAACCCTGCAGGGTGGTATGCTGCTCTGTAGCTCTGTAGCCTCTCTTTAAGGTTTTGACAGAGAAATTGTAAAATTCGTCCAGTGGTGTGAAGATAACTTTCTTGAAATAAAGGTTAAGAAAACAGAAGAGAAGGAAACAGAACTCCACTACGAAGATCAGTGGAGAATCAGTCCATACCTGGGGATGGAAATAGACTAACTGAAACTCAATGACTGTACCTTTGCAAAGATAAAGAAATTGCAACAGACAATATTTTTTGTTTTTTTTCGCAAACTGAGCCATTAGTCGAACTCCATATCTAATGTTCTATAAATGTGTCCTGCAGAGAGTGCAGTCCTTTGGTCTGATATGCGTGTTTGAAAACATGTGAGTGCAAGAACAAGTCAAGCTTCAGCTCTTGATTAAGACGCTGGGAAGAACTCAGTCACAGCAGCAGCCAGACAAGGGGACAGAGACTTGTAGCTAAATCACTTTGAATGAATTCATTTGTGTAGTTTCTGTGTGTTCATGTTTATGTACAGTCTTAAGCACATGACCAAATACATTTTCCCCTGGTGGGATAATAAAGTTAATCTGAATCTGAACGAGCAGCCAATTACCAAAGTACCCATAACAGTCTAGATTATTATACCCCTCAAACTCATCTCTGGACCTCGAAGCAAATTCCACAGAATGTTCTAATCAGGCACAGTGATTTAGACCTGGGACAGGTATAACAGAAAACTCCTGGCCTAAACCATTCCTACTGAGGCAGTCTTCTTTCAACGTCGTTATTAGGATTTAAAAGCTTCCTATGATTTGAGCTGTTTGGGTGTCGCATGCTCGCCGTCGTGGGGGCGGGGCAAGGAGTGGTAATCACGAACGTTCTACGGTGATAAAAACACATGTAGCTTTAGTTGTGCAAGATATTTTCTAATGTGTGCTTTTCTCTTTCCAGAAAACAACAGCTGATTCAAAGGAGGTTCAAACCAGTTCTGAAGAGTTGAGGAGAGAGGGGTTGTGTGTTGACCAGTTCTGAAGAGTTGAGGAGAGAGGGGTTGTGTGTTGACCAGTTCTGAATAGTTGAGAGAGGGGTTGTGTGTTGACCAGTTCTGAATAGTTGAGGAGAGAGGGGTTGTGTGTTGACCAGTTCTGAATAGTTGAGGAGAGAGGGGTTGTGTGTTGACCAGTTCTGAATAGTTGAGAGAGGGGTTGTGTGTTGACCAGTTCTGAAGAGTTGAGGAGAGAGCGGTTGTGTGTTCTAAATCTAAGTTTATTTGTCACGTGTTCTGAATACAACAGGTGTAGACCTTACAGTGAAATGCTTACTAACAAGACCTTAACCAACAATACAACAGGTGTAGACCTTACAGTGAAATGCTTACTAACAAGCCCTTAACCAACAATACAACAGGTGTAGACCTTACAGTGAAATGCTTACTAACAAGCCCTTAACCAACAATACAACAGGTGTAGACCTTACAGTGAAATGCTTACTAACAAGCCCTTAACCAACAATACAACAGGTGTAGACCTTACAGTGAAATGCTTACTAACAAGCCCTTAACCAACAATACAACAGGTGTAGACCTTACAGTGAAATACTTACTAACAAGCCCTTAACCAACAATACAACAGGTGTAGACCTTACAGTGAAATGCTTACTAACAAGCCCTTAACCAACAATACAACAGGTGTAGACCTTACAGTGAAATGCTTACTAACAAGCCCTTAACCAACAATAAAACAGGTGTAGACCTTACAGTGAAATGCTTACTAACAAGCCCTTAACCAACAATACAACAGGTGTAGACCTTACAGTGAAATTCTTACTAACAAGCCCTAAGTTAAGTAAAAAAATCAGTATTAGGTAAACAATAGATAAGTAAAGAAATAAAAAAGGCTATATACAGGGTCTGTGTGTGTGAATGGTGTCTGTTTGAGAGAGTGGCCAGCAGAGGGAGCTATTTGCGTATGAACTATTATTGAGTCCATCACTTCTCCATCCCTCCTCTCCTAAGTCAGGAGAAACAGGTCTGTAGTAGAAACAGGTCTGTAGTAGAAGTCAGGAGAAACAGGTCTGTAGTAGAAACAGGTCTGTAGTAGAAGTCAGGAGAAACAGGTCTGTAGTAGAAGTCAGGAGAAACAGGTCTGTAGTAGGAGTTAGGAGAAACAGGTCTGTAGTAGAAGTCAGGAGAAACAAGTTTGTAGTAGAAACAGGTCTGTAGTAGAAGTCAGGAGAAACAGGTCTGTAGTAGAAACAGGTCTGTAGTAGAAACAGGTCTGTAGTAGAAGTCAGGAGAAACAAGTTTGTAGTAGAAACAGGTCTGTAGTAGAAGTCAGGAGAAACAAGTTTGTAGTAGAAACAGGTCTGTAGTAGAAACAGGTCTGTAGTAGAAGTCAGTAGAAACAGGTCTGTAGTAGAAACAGGTCTGTAGTAGAAACAGGTCTTTGGTAGAAGTCAGGAGAAACAGGTCTGTAGTAGAAACAGGTCTGTAGTAGAAACAGGTCTTTAGTAGAAGTCAGGAGAAACAGGTCTACAATGTAGAAAATAGGAGTTAGGAGAAACAGGTCTGTAGTAGAAGTCAGGAGAAACAAGTTTGTAGTAGAAACAGGTCTGTAGTAGAAGTCAGGAGAAACAGGTCTGTAGTAGAAACAGGTCTGTAGTAGAAACAGGTCTGTAGTAGAAGTCAGGAGAAACAAGTTTGTAGTAGAAACAGGTCTGTAGTAGAAGTCAGGAGAAACAGGTCTGTAGTAGAAACAGGTCTTTAGTAGAAACAGGTCTTTAGTAGAAGTCAGGAGAAACAGGTATGTAGTAGAAACAGGTCTGTAGTAGAAGTCAGGAGAAACAGGTCTGTAGTAGAAACAGGTCTGTAGTAGAAGTCAGGAGAAACAAGTTTGTAGTAGAAACAGGTCTGTAGTAGAAACAGGTCTGTAGTAGAAGTCAGGAGAAACAGGTCTGTAGTAGAAACAGGTCTGTAGTAGAAACAGGTCTTTAGTAGAAGTCAGGAGAAACAGGTCTGTAGTAGAAACAGGTCTGTAGTAGAAACAGGTCTTTAGTAGAAGTCAGGAGAAACAGGTCTGTAGTAGAAACAGGTCTTTAGTAGAAGTCAGGAGAAACAGGTCTGTAGTAGAAACAGGTCTTTAGTAGAAGTCAGGAGAAACAGGTCTGTAGTAGTGTTGGTCTAACGTCCATTACTCGTGTTTCTTGACCTGATTCCATATGTGTTATTTCATAGTTTTGATGTCTTCACTATTATTCTACAATGTAGAAAATAGTAAAAATAAAGAAAAACCCTGGAATGATATAACACCCTCAGCAGCCCTACTTCTCACAGCTATGGTGCTGAGGCTGGAGGAATATATACAGTAAGTATATACAGTAAGTACATATATATATATATATATATATATATATATATATATATATATATATATATATATATATATATATATATATATATATACAGTGGGGAGAACAAGTATTTGATACACTGCCTATTTTGCAGGTTTTCCTACTTACAAAGCATGTAGAAGTCTGTAATTTTTATCATAGGTACACTTCAACTGTGAGTGATGGAATCTAAAACAAAAATCCAGAAAATCACATTGTATGATTTTTAAGTAATTAATTTGCATTTTATTGCATGACATAAGTATTTGATACATCAGAAAAGCAGAACTTAATATTTGGTACAGAAACCTTTGTTTGCCATTACAGAGATCATAGGTTTCCTGTAGTTCTTGACCAGGTTTGCACACACTGCAGCAGGGATTTTGGCCCACTCCTCCATCCAGATCCTTCAGGTTTCGGGGCTGTCGCTGGGCAATACGGACTTTCAGCTCCCTCCAAAGATTTTCTATTGTGTTCAGGTCTGGAGACTGGCTAGGCCACTCCAGGACCTTGAGATGCTTCTTACGGAGCCACTCCTTAGTTGCCCTGGCGGTGTGTTTCGGGTCGTTGTCATGCTGGAAGACCCAGCCACGACCCATCTTCAATGCTCTTACTGAGGGAAGGAGGTTGTTGGCCAAGATCTCGCGATACATGGCCCCATCCATCCTCCCCTCAATACGGTGCAGTCGTCCTGTCCCCTTTGCAGAAAAGCATCCTTCTTCTTCCTCCAAACACGGCGAGTGGAGTTTAGACCAAAAAGCTCTATTTTTGTCTCATCAGACCACATGACCTTCTCCCATTCCTCCTCTGGATCATCCAGATGGTCATTGGCAAACTTCAGACGGGCATGGAGATGCGTTGGCTTGAGCAGGGGGACCTTGCGTGCGCTGCAGGATTTTAATCTATGACGGCGTAGTGTGTTACTAATGGTTTTCTTTGAGACTGTGGTCTCTCTTCAGGTCATTGACCAGGTCCTGCCGTGTAGTTCTGGGATGATCCCTCACCTTCCTCATGATCATTGATGCCCCACGAGGTGAGATCTTGCATGGTGCCCCAGACCGAGGGAGATTGACCGTCATCTTGAACTTCTTCCATTTTCGAATAATTGCGCCAACAGTTGTTGCCTTCTCACCAAGCTGCTTGCCTATTGTCCTGTAGCCCATCCCAGCCTTGTGCAGGTGTACAATTTTATCCCTGATGTCCTTACACAGCTCTCTGGTCTTGGCCATTGTGGAGAGGTTGGAGTCTGTTTGATTGAGTGTGTGGACAGGTGTCTTTTATACAGGTAACGAGTTCAAACAGGTGCAGTTAATACAGGTAATGAGTGGAGAACAGGAGGGCTTCTTAAAGAAAAACTAACAGGTCTGTGAGAGCCGGAATTCTTACTGGTTGGTAGGTGATCAAATACTTATGTCATGCAATAAAATGCAAATTAATTATTTAAAAATCATACAATGTGATTTTCTGGATTTTTGTTTTAGATTCCGTCACTCACAGTTGAAGTGTACCTATGATAAAAATGACAGACCTCTACATGCTTTGTAAGTAGGAAAACCTGCAAAATCGGCAGTGTATCAAATACTTGTTCTCCCCACTGTATATATATATATATATAGTTAGTATATACACCCCCTGGAAACAGATGGATATGTAAACTTCACTTCAACGCAATTGACAGATAAAGGTTACCTAATTTAACAAATCACACACAAAAAAAAACAGTTGAAAATGTTATGCATTTAAAATAAACAAAAATGTTAGTAGGCAAGGCAAGTTTATTTATATAGCACATTTCATACACAATGGCAATTCAAAGTGCTTTACATAGAAAAAATTAAGATAATAAAAAGAAACAAGAACAACCAGAACAGTTTAGAATAAAGAATTTAAAACAATCAAAAGAAATAAGAACAATTAAAATTTAAATTTAAATAAAAAATTTAAATGAGATAAAATCCAGTAGAAACAGTGGGACGAACAGTGACACAGAGATCATTCAGTAAATGCAGAGTTAAACAGATGTGTTTAGAGTCTGGATTTGAATGTGACTACTGTAGGAGCACATCTGATCTCTTCTGGAAGCTGGTTCCAGCTGCGGCTGGCATAGTAGCTAAAAGCAGACTCTCCTTGCTTTGATTGAACCCTTGGTATTTCTAGCTGATGTGATCCTAATGATCTGAGTGATCTGTTGGGTTTATATTCAGTGAGAATATCTGCAATGTATTGAGGTCCTAGGCCATTAAATGATTTATATACCAGTAATAATACTTTAAAATCAATCCTAAATGTAACTGGGAGGCAGTGTAAAGACCTGAGGACTGGTGTGATGTGTTCATATTGTCTGGTTCTGCTCAGAATCCTGGCAGCAGCGTTCTGTATGAGCTGCAACTGTCTTATGGTCTTTTTGGGAAGGCCAGTGAGGAGTCCATTACAATAATCCACCCTGCTGGTGATGAAAGCATGCACAAGTTTCTCTAAGTCTTGACTGGAAACAAAGCATCTAATTCTTGCAATATTTTTCAGATGATAATATGCTGATTTAGTTATTGCTTTGACATGACTACTGAAGCTAAGGTCTGACTCTAGAGACACACCGAGATTCCTGACTTGATTTTTAGTTATTAGTACACATAGAAGGCCAACATCCTTGTTCAGTAGAGAACAGTACAGTTTTGTTCAGTACAGTTCAGTAGAGTAGAGTAGAGCAGAGTAGAGTAGAGTAGAGTAGAGCAGAGCAGAGCAGAGATGAGTAGAGTAGAGTAGTAGAGTAGAGTAGAGCAGAGTAGAGCAGAGCTGAGCAGAGCAGAGCAGAGTAGAGTAGAGTAGAGTAGAGTAGTAGAGTAGAGTAGAGCAGAGCAGAGTAGAGTAGAGTAGTGTAGAGTAGTAGAGTAGAGTAGAGTAGTGTAGAGTAGTAGAGTAGAGTAGAGTAGTAGAGTAGTAGAGTAGAGTAGTGTAGTGTAGTGTAGAGTAGAGTAGTAGAGTAGAGTAGTGTAGAGTAGAGTAGTAGAGTAGAGTATAGTAGTAGAGTAGAGTAGAGTAGTAGAGTAGTAGAGTAGAGTAGAGTAGTAGAGTAGTAGAGTAGAGTAGTAGTGAGTAGTAGAGTAGTAGAGTAGAGTAGTAGTAGAGTAGAGTAGTAGAGTAGTAGAGTAGTAGAGTAGAGTAGTAGTAGAGTAGAGTAGAGTAGTAGAGCAGAGTAGAGTAGTAGAGTAGTAGAGTAGTAGAGTAGATTAGTAGAGAGTAGAGTAGAGTAGTATAGTAGAGTAGTATAGTAGAGTAGTAGAGTAGAGTAGAGTAGTAGAGTAGAGAGTAGAGTAGTAGAGTAGTAGAGTAGAAGAGTAGAGTAGAGTAGTAGAGTAGTAGAGTAGTAGAGTAGAGAGTAGAGTAGTAGAGTAGTAGAGTAGAGTAGTAGTGAGTAGTAGAGTAGAGTAGTAGTAGAGTAGAGTAGAGTAGAGTAGTAGAGCAGAGTAGAGTAGTAGAGTAGTAGAGTAGAGTAGTAGAGTAGTAGAGTAGAGTAGTAGAGTAGAGTAGAGTAGAGTAGATTAGTAGAGAGTAGAGTAGAGTAGTAGAGTAGTAGAGTAGAGTAGAGTAGTAGAGTAGAGTAGTAGAGTAGTAGAGTAGAGTAGTAGAGTAGTAGAGTAGAGTAGTAGAGTAGAGTAGAGTAGTAGAGTAGAGTAGTAGAGTTGTAGAGTAGAAGAGTAGAGTAGTAGAGTAGAGTAGTAGAGTAGAGTAGAGTAGTAGAGTAGTAGAGTAGATTAGTAGAGAGTAGAGTAGAGTAGTAGAGTAGAGTAGTAGAGTAGAGTAGAGTAGTAGAGTAGAGAGTAGAGTAGTAGAGTAGAGTAGTAGAGTAGTAGAGTAGAGTAGTAGAGTAGAGTAGTAGAGTAGAGTAGTAGAGTAGTAGAGTAGTAGAGTAGAGTAGTAGTGAGTAGTAGAGTAGTAGAGTAGAGTAGTAGTAGAGTAGAGTAGAGTAGAGTAGAGTAGAGTAGTAGAGCAGAGTAGAGTAGTAGAGTAGTAGAGTAGAGTAGTAGAGTAGTAGAGTAGAGTAGAGTAGATTAGTAGAGAGTAGAGTAGAGTAGTAGAGTAGAGTAGAGTAGTAGAGTAGAGTAGAGTAGTAGAGTAGAAGAGTAGAGTAGTAGAGTAGTAGAGTAGAGAGTAGAGTAGTAGAAGAGTAGAGTAGTAGAGTAGTAGAGTAGAGTAGAGTTGTAGAGTAGTAGAGTAGTAGAGTAGAGAGTAGAGTAGAGTATTAGAGTAGAAGAGTAGAAGAGTAGAGTAGTAGAGTAGAGTAGTAGAGTAGAGTAGTAGAGTAGTAGAGTAGAGTAGTAGAGTAGAGTAGAGTAGATTAGTAGAGAGTAGAGTAGAGTAGATTAGAGTAGAGTAGAGTAGATTAGTAGAGAGTAGAGTAGATTAGAGTAGAGTAGAGTAGATTAGTAGAGAGTAGAGTAGAGAGTAGAGTAGTAGAGTAGAGTAGTAGAGTAGAGTAGAGTAGTAGAGTAGAAGAGTAGAGTAGTAGAGTAGTAGAGTAGAGAGTAGAGTAGTAGAAGAGTAGAGTAGTAGAGTAGAGTTGTAGAGTAGTAGAGTAGTAGAGTAGAGAGTAGAGTAGAGTATTAGAGTAGAAGAGTAGAAGAGTAGAGTAGTAGAGTAGAGTAGTAGAGTAGAGTAGTAGAGTAGAGTAGTAGAGTAGAGTAGAGTAGATTAGTAGAGAGTAGAGTAGAGTAGATTAGAGTAGAGTAGAGTAGATTAGTAGAGAGTAGAGTAGATTAGAGTAGAGTAGAGTAGATTAGTAGAGAGTAGAGTAGAGAGTAGAGTAGTAGAGTAGAGTAGATTAGTAGAGTAGAGTAGTAGAGTAGAGTAGAGTAGTAGAGTAGAGAGTAGAGTAGAGTAGTAGAGTAGAGTAGAGTAGAGTAGATTAGTAGAGAGTAGAGTAGAGTAGAGTAGAGTAGATTAGTAGAGAGTAGAGTAGTAGAGTAGAGTAGAGTAGAGTAGAGTAGAGTAGATTAGTAGAGAGTAGAGTAGAGTAGAGGAGTAGAATAGATTAGAGCAGAGTAGAGTAGAGTAGTAGAGTAGTAGAGTATAGGTGCATTTCTAAGCTTCCGAATGTTCCATTGAGCACTGTTGGGGCCATAATACGGAAGTCGAAAGACAATCATTTCACCATAAATTTGCCTCGACCAGGTGCTCCTCACAAGATTTCTGACAGAGGAGTGAAAAGAATAATCAGAAGAGTTGTCCAAGAGCCAAGGACCAACAGTGAGTAAAGCACTCCACCGCCATGGCCTGTATGCACGCTCACCACGCAAGACTCCATTGCTGAAAAAAAAGCATGTTGAAGCTCGTTTAAAGTTTGCTGCACAACATTTGGAAAAGCCAGTGAAATACTGGGAGAATATAGTGTGCTCAGATGAGAGCAAAATTGAACTGTTTGGATGTCATAATACACACCATGTTTGGAGGAGAAATGGCACTGCACATCACCCTAAAAACACCATACCAACAGTGAAGTTTGGAGGTGGGAACATCATGGTGTGGGGCTGCTTTTCAGCAAATGGTACTGGCAAACTTACCGAGATGAATGGGCAAATTTACTGAGACATTCTTGACAAAAATCTGCTGCCATCTACCAGGATGATGAAGATAAAATGAGGGTGGACATTTCAGCAAGACAATGATCCCAAACACACAGCCAAGGAAACTCTCAATTGGTTTCAAAGAAAGAAAATAAAGCTGCTAGAATGGCCCAGCCAATCACCTGACTTAAATCCCATTGAAAATCTATGGAATGAACTGAAGATCAAGATTCATAGAAGAGGCCCATGGAACCTTCAAGATTTGAAGACTGTTTGTGTGGAAGAATGAGCCAAAATCACACCAGAGCAATGCATGCGACTAGTTTCTCCATACAGGAGGCGTCTTGAAGCTGTCATTACAGCTTTTGTACAAATGTCAGGCTCTGGCCATAGAGAGCTCTTTGGCTCCTCTAGATAGCCAGGGTCAGAGCCTAGATCTAGCTGCGAGCCGTTGTCTCTGATTGGGGATTCTATTTATGTTGCCTTATCACACACCTGCTGTGTGGGTCATTGTTACATGTTGTATCATGTCACAGTCAAAGTAAGTGTGTTCCGTTTTCATTATTTTGTAAACTGTAGTTCGTGTCTCTAATTGGGGATTCAGCACAAAAAGGAAAACATAGATCTAGATCTACTAGATCTGTCAGGCTCTGACCCTGGCTATCTAGAGGAGCCAAAGAGCTCCCTATGTCCAGAGCCTGACAGTACCCCCCCTCTAAGGCGCGGACTCCTGACCGCGATAAATACATATAAAAAAAAATGTATTCATGAAAATAAATGACATGGGAGGGTTGGGGAGGGACACTTCACCTCGGTGGCGGTTCTGGCCCCGGTGAAGTGGACACATTCCTCCCTGACGCAAGTCTGATGACCTGTCCTGGAATGGGACCAGGTCTGGCGAAAGGCTCCAGCCATGGAGCAGGGCAGACGCCCAGACCCGGACTGTACACCGGTGTGGCAGGTGGTTCCGGCTCTGGAGCTGGGCAGACGTCCGGACCCCGACTGGGCACCGGTGGAGTGGTCTGCTCTGGCATGGGATTGGAGCAGACGACCGGCCCTGGACTGGGCACCGGTGGAGCGGACTGCTCCGGCATGGGAGTGGAGCAGACGGCCGAACCCGGACTGGGCACCGGTGTGACAGGTGGTTCCGGCTCTGGAGCTGGGCAGACGACCGGCCCCGAACTGGGCACCGGTGGAGCGGACTGCTCTGGCACTGGAGCGAAGCAGACGACCGGCCCCGGACTGGGCACCGGTGGAGCGGACTGCTCAGGCTCAGGAGCGGAGTAGATGGCTGGACCCGCATTGGGCACCTGTGAGAGGACGGTGCGAGGACGGTGCGAGGACGGTGCGAGGACGGTGCGAGGACGGTGCGAGGACGGTGCGATGATGGTGAGAGGACAGTGCGGAGACAGTGCGGAGACAGTGCGGGGACGTGCGAGGACGGTGAGGACGGAAAGAGAACGGTGCGAGGACGGGGAGGTTTGAAGAAAAAGGAAAACAAGAACTAACAAAATGATAGATAGATAGATAGGTAGGTAGGTAGGTAGGTAGGTAGGTAGGTAGGTAGGTAGGTAGGTAGGTAGGTAGGTAGGTAGGTAGATAGATAGCAGATACAACAAAAACACAGGGCAGGTGCAAAATGCCAAACGAAAGTACACAAAAGACAGATACACGGTACATGATACATAGAGCGGCAGTATGAAAAAGTATAGAATTACAAGATATCTGGAGTGCAAAAAAGCTATAAAAAGACATTGCATAGTATGGGTGGTTGGCTGAATATGTACACTATACATTGGTGGATGTTGGATGGTTAACTATACTATACAGGTCGATGGCAGAGAAATACTTCAATAGCTAAAAATGCGTATATATGAGTGAGGGTAATAATAGTTTATTTAATAGACAGACTGGTTAAATGAACAGGTAAGTGAATATTTTCATGGTTACATTAACTGTACAGGTAAATGACAGGAAGAGATACTTAAATAGCTAAATGTGTGTATGATATAATTTGGTTAATAATAGTAATTCCCTTAAAATACAGTCCTTAGTGCGCAGGGTTTAATTACAGATAACTGCACGTATTGCACATTCGATATACTAAAAGCAATGAGAAAAGGTGCAACTGACAGGATACTAATATGCATTCCTGAGTGAATGACTACGTAAGTTAAGTCAAAGAATTACTAGCAATATTGCACATGATATGATATAACAACTGTACATGAGTATGTTTAACAGTCCTGAATGAATAAATAAGTCCTGAGTGAATGAGTGATTACAGACCAGAGTTACTCATGGATGGATGCATAATTGTTAAACAAGGTCCTAACACCTTAACAGTTCCAGGTCTATGTTGCCGACGGCACGGCACCCCGGTGAGGCATTAAATAGACTAATAGCCGCCGGCAGGAAGGACCTCCTGTAGCGCTCTCTGGCACACCGTGGTGGGATCAGTCTGTGACTGAAGGTGCTCCTCTGTGTCATAACCATGGCGTGCAGAGGGCGGGTGACGTTGTCCATGATGGCCAGCAGTTTGGCCAGGATCCGTCTCTCCGCCACCTCCTCTAGAGTGTCAAGTTTCATCCCCAGGACAGAGCTAGCCTTCCTGATCAGCTTATTTACCCAAGAAGCATCACCGGCTTTAATGTTGGCTCCCCAGCACACCACTGCAAAAAAGATGACTGGTGGAAGGTATGCAGTAGTTTACTGCACACGTTGAAGGACCTGAGCCTCCTCAGAAAGTAGTGTCGGCTCTGGCCCTTTTTGTACAGGGCCCCGGTGTTACCAGCCCATTCCAGCCGTTTGTCCATATGGACTCGCAGGAACTTGTATGACCCAACCATTTCCACATCCATCCCCTGTATAGGGACTGCAGTCAGTTGGGCCTTGTTTCTCCTGAAGTCCACCACCATCTCCTTAGTTTTGCTGATGTTGAGCTGAAGGTGGTTCTGCTCACACCACAACACAAAGTCACTGATTGTGCTCCTGTACTCCTCCTCCTGCCCACCCCTGATGTACCCTACAATTGCGGAGTCATCCGAGAACTTCTGCAGGTGGAGTGTTTCAGAGTTATATCTGATGTCCGAGGTGTAGAGGGTGAACAGGAAGGGGGACAGGACCGTTCCCTGGGGGGCCCCTGTGTTGCTCACTGCCCGTTCTGACACACAGCTCTGTAGTCGCACAAATTGTGGCCTACCGGTCAGGTAGTCCGTGACCCAGGAGACTAAGGGTGCTTCCACTTTCATCCTCCTCATCTTCTCACCCAGTAGCAGGGGCTGAATGGTATTGAAGGCACTGGAGAAGTCAAAAAACATAACCCTCACAGTGCAACCTGCGTTGTCCAGGTGAGAGTAGGCCCTCTGCAGAAGGTAGATGATTGCATCATCCACCCGATGTTGCACTGGTATACAAACTGCAGGGGGTCCAGTGATGTACACACCAGGGTCTGAGGTGAGTGAGAACTAACCTTTCCAGGGTCTTCATGATGTGGGATGTTAGCGCAACAGGTCTGAAGTCATTCAGGACAGTGGGGTGTGCCATCTTGGGCACTGGGACGAGGCAGTATGTTTTCCACAGCACAGGGACCCTTTCTAGGCTCAGGCTAAGGTTGAAGGGACGCTGGAGTATTCCACACAGTTGGTCAGCACAGACCCTAAGCACCCTTGGGCTGATGCCATCAGGGCCCGCCGCTTTCCACTGATGTAGTCTCTCCAGCTCTCTCTTCACTTGGTTGGTGGTGAAAGCCAGCCCCGGTGGGGAGGTGGGGGGAAGGGGGGTGTTGAGGATCGGAGCAGGGGTGGAGGAGGGGTCTCTGATTGTCTCAGCAGAGGTGTTGTGAGCAAAGTGGGAGTGGGACAGCCGTGAGGGTGTGTGGTCTGGGGAGCTGGAAGGGAGGTGGACAGGGCCAGTATCAAACCTGTTAAAAAATTGGTTCAGCTCATTGGCTCTGTCCTGGGTCCCCTCCGTCTGCCCACTGTTTGACTTTTTGAAGCCAGTAATATTTCTCATACCCTTCCACACCTCTCTCACCTGGCTCTGCCTCAGCTTGTCCTCCATCTTCTCCTTATACACTCCCTTGCCCTCAGCAATCCGCAACTTCAGCTCCCTCTGGACACTTTTCAATTTGTCCTTGTCCCTCTCCATGAAGGCCCTCTTCTTCTTATTCAGCAGGGCCTTCAAGTCGCTGGTGACCCAGAGTTTATTGTTTGGAAAACAGCGTACCTTCCTGGTGGGTACAGTGTTGTCTACACAAAAATTTATGCAGTCAGTAAGTCCATCGATGTCCTCCCCATGAGACTCACAGAGCACCTCCCAGTCTGTTGTTTCAAATCAGTCCTGTAGGGCCTCATTCGCCTCCGGGGACCATCTCCTAATGGTCCTGGTGGTCGCAGGCTGCTGTTGGACCAAAGGCCTGTGGAGTGGGGTGAGGTGGACAAGGTTGTGATCCGATCTACCGAGGGGAGGGAGTGCAGTGGAGTTGTATGCATCCTTTACATTAGCATTTAACAAGTCCAGAGTTTTATTATTCCTGGTTGGGCACTTCACGAACTGTTTGAACGTGGGCAGCGTTGAAGAGAGAGATGCATGGTTAAAATCCCCCGAAATGGCAAAGATAGCACTTGGATGCGCTTTCTGTAACCTCGCGATAACAGAGTGGATGACGTCACACGCTGTGTTTGCGTCAGCGGAGGGCGGGATGTAAACAATAACAGCAATGGCCGCCGTGAATTCCCTCGGCAAATAGTAGGGTCTCAGGCTAACGGCTAATAGTTCAATGTCCGGGCTAAAAAAAATATTCCTTAAGAGTGATATGTTTCGGATTACACCATCTGTTGTTAACTAATAAAGCCAGCCCACCACCCTTGCTCTTACCGGAAGAAACGCAATCCCTGTCCGCTCTGATGGTCCGGAAACTGTCGATAGTGACGTTCTCTATGGGGATGTTATCGTTCAGCCAAGTCTCAGTAATAAACATTAGGCTTGTTTCCCGATAATCCCTTTGTCCACGGACAAGAGCCTCAAACTCGTCCATTTTATTATGTAGTGACCTCACATTTCCCATAATGATAGATGGTATAGCCGGCTTGTACTTCCTCCGCTTCGCCTTACACTTCAATCCCGCCCTACGTCCACGGCGTCGCCTTTTCAATTCGTCCGGAATATCAAACTTTTCCCTGGGGAGCAGCAGCGCTGCGTGGGCTAAATCCAGGATCTGGGCTCTGTTGTAAACAATAACAGTTGACGACTCCTGTCGACGTTCAGCTGCGATAAAATCCATAAAATCCATAATCCTGAACTATTATAGTTCAACTGTAGCAAAATAAAAAATAAAACTAAAGAAAAGAGACAAAAAAACAACTAAAACAACAATTTATGCAGAACAACGGGAGCTGCTTAACAGGCGACCAGCAGGGCGGCGCCATTCCATGTTCTTCTCTATTAATTTGATGTCATGTTTTGTGTTTTGTGTTTTGACCCCAGGAAGAGTAGCTGCTGCTATTGCAACAGCTAATGGGGATCCTAATAAAACACCAAATACCTTGCTGATAAGTAGCCTTGTCAAGAACCAGGCTTTGCTCGGCGAGACAACAACGGGATTTTGGAGGTAGGCTACGTGAGATTAGATGATAAGAGATGACTCCAATTGAACACTGACATCTGTCATACTGTCACCTAATGTAACACATCCTGTACAGTGTCTGTGTGTCTCGTAGAAGTAGCACTTGTTAAACACAGTAAATCCCTCGGTTGTGTGTGTGTGTGTGTGTGTTAATGTAGCCTAGGTGTCACAGGGATATAAAACCAACGTTTTACTGTTGAGGCAAAACGGAGCACAATGTAAATAGAAGCAGGTTTTGTTCTGAAGCTTCAAACCGTTTCCACGCTGCGAGACGTGGAGACAGGGAGAGACATGGCAGGAGCCTCCCTGCCTCTCTGCCGCTCTGAACAGCTTTGATCAGACTGTGGCCTTTTATATGGGGTGACTGGAGGATGCTTCGCTGCTGTCACCACAAATATACCTCACAGTAGACATCACACACACACTCCTCACAGCACGAGGGGGAAAGGGGGCAAAGGAGGGAGGGAGGAGGGAGGAGGGAGGGGGGAGGAGGGAGGGGGGAGGACTTTCATCTTGTCTCAGGCGGGAGACACCTGCTGAAAACGGAGTATGAAAGCAGCACCCTGGTGTGAGTGTGTTTGCTGAGTAATATACCTGAGGTACACACTATATAACACATATAACATATAACTATATAAAATATACCACTATATATAACACACACTATATAACACATATACCATATAACTATATAAAATATACCACTATATATATAACACACACACTATATAACACATATAACATATAACTATATAAAATATACCACTATATATAACACACACACTATATAACATATAACTATATAAAATATACCACTATCTATAACACACACACTATATAACATATAACATATAACTATATAAAATATATCACTATATATAACACACACTATATAACACATATACCATATAACTATATAAAATATACCACTATATATAACACACACACTATATAACACATATAACATATAACTATATAAAATATACCACTATATATAACACACACACTATATAACATATAACTATATAAAATATACCACTATCTATAACACACACACTATATAACATATAACATATAACTATATAAAATATATCACTATATATAACACAAACACTATATAACATATAACTATATAAAATATACCACTATATATAACACACACACTATATAACATATAACTATATAAAATATACCACTATATATAACACACACACACACATATAACTATTTAAAAAATACCACTATATATAACAGACACACACTATATAACAGACACACAGACACTATATAACAGACACACACACACACTATATAACAGACACACACACACTATATAACAGACACACACTATATAACAGACACACACACACTATATAACAGACACACACTATATAACAGACACACACACTATATAACATAGTGTGTGTGTCTGTTATATAGTGTGTGTGTCTGTTATATAGTGTGTTTGTCTGTTATATAGTGTGTGTGTGTGTCTGTTATATAGTGTGTGTGTGTGTCTGTTATATAGTGTGTGTCTGTTATATAGTGTGTGTGTGTCTGTTCTATAGTGTGTGTCTGTTCTATAGTGTGTGTGTGTTATATAGTGTGTGTGTCTGTTATATAGTGTGTGTCTGTTATATAGTGTGTGTGTCTGTTATATAGTGTGTGTCTGTTATATAGTGTGTGTGTCTGTTATATAGTGTGTGTCTGTTATATAGTGTGTGTGTGTGTGTCTGTTATATAGTGTGTGTCTGTTATATAGTGTGTGTGTGTCTGTTATATAGTGTGTGTATGTCTGTTATATAGTGTGTGTGTCTGTTATATAGTGTGTGTGTCTGTTATATAGTATGTGTGTGTGTCTGTTATATAGTGTGTGTGTCTGTTATATAGTGTGTGTCTGTTATATAGTGTGTGTCTGTTATATAGTGTGTGTGTCTGTTATATAGTGTGTGTCTGTTATATAGTGTGTGTGAGTGTTATATAGTGTGTGTGTGTGTCTGTTATATAGTGTGTGTGTGTTATATAGTGTGTGTGTGTGTGTGTGTGTGTTATATAGTGTGTGTGTCTGTTATATAGTGTGTGTGTGTCTGTTATATAGTGTGTGTGTCTGTTATATAGTGTGTGTGTGTTATATAGTGTGTGTGTGTGTGTGTGTCTGTTATATAGTGTGTGTGTCTGTTATATAGTGTGTGTGTATGTTATATAGTGTGTGTGTCTGTTATATAGTGTGTGTGTGTGTCTGTTATATAGTGTGTGTGTTATATAGTGTGTGTGTGTGTCTGTTATATAGTGTGTCTGTTATATAGTGTGTGTGTGTGTCTGTTATATAGTGTGTGTGTGTGTGTCTGTTATATAGTATGTGTGTGTGTCTGTTATATAGTGTGTGTGTGTCTGTTATATAGTGTGTGTGTCTGTTATATAGTGTGTGTGTCTGTTATATAGTGTGTGTGTGTCTGTTATATAGTGTGTGTGTCTGTTATATAGTGTGTGTCTGTTATATAGTGTGTGTGTGTGTGTGTGTGTGTGTGTCTGTTATATAGTGTGTGTGTGTGTTATATAGTGTGTGTGTCTGTTATATAGTGTGTGTGAGAAAGATGAACGGAGAAAAGTACAGAGAGATCCTTGATGAAAACCTGCTCCAGAGCACTCAGGACCTCAGACTGGGGCGAAGGTTCACCTTCCAACAGGACAAAGACCCTAAGCATACAGCCAAGACAATGCAGGAATGCCAAGAGTGTGCAAAGCTTTCATCAAGGCAGCACTTTTTTGGTTACTACATGATTCCATATGTGTTATGTCATAGTTTTGATGTCTTCACTTTTATTCTATAATGTAAAAAATAGTGTAAATAAAGAAAAACCCTTGATTTAGTAATATTCCAAACTTTTGGCCCTCAGCGTATATATACACACATATATAAAGTGACGGATGGAAGCCATAATAAATATTCTGTTACAATCTTCAGCTCCTCTTTTTATTCACTCTTTTTTTGACTTTACTGAAAAAGTGCAGTTGAAATTTGGTCATAGAATCAATGACTGAAAAATAGGTATTTTAAACATCTGCAGAATACCTATGTATTGTATGTATACCTATGTATTGTATGTATACCTATGTATTGTATGTATACCTATGTATTGTATGTATAGCTATGTACATGTTGCAACACCGATCACTAGCCTGTTCAACCTCTCTTTAGTATCCTCTGAGATCCCTAGAGATTGGAAAGCTGCCGCGGTCATCCCCCTCTTCAAAGGGGGAGACACTCTAGACCCAAACTGTTATAGACCTATATCCATCCTGCCCTGCCTTTCTAAAGTTTTCGAAAGCCAAGTTAACAAACAGATAACTGACCACTTCGAATCCCACCGTACCTTCTCTGCTATGCAATCTGGTTTCCGAGCTGGTCATGGGTGCACCTCAGCTACGCTCAAGGTACTGAACGATATCATAACCGCCATCGATAAAAGACAGTACTGTGCAGCCGTCTTCATCGACCTGGCCAAGGCTTTCGACTCTGTCAATCACCGCATTCTTATTGGCAGACTCAACAGCCTTGGTTTCTCAAGTGACTGCCTTGCCTGGTTCTCTAACTACTTTGCAGACAGAGTTCAGTGTGTCAAATCGGAGGGCCTATTGTCCGATCCTCTGGCAGTCTCTATGGGGGTGCCACAGGGTTCAATTCTTGGGCCAACCCTTTTCTCTATATACATCAACGATGTCGCTCTCGCTGCTGGTGACTCTCTGATCCATCTCTACGCAGATGACACCATTCTGTATACATCTGGCCCCTCTTTGGACACTGTGTTTACTAACCTTCAAACAAGCTTCAATGCCATACAACACTCCTTCCGTGGCCTCCAACTGCTCTTAAACGCTAGTAAAACTAAGTGCATGCTTTTCTATCGAACGCTGCCAGCACCCGCCCACCGGACTATCATCACTACTCTCGACGGGTCCGAATTAGAATACGTGGACACCTACAAATACCTAGGCATCTGGTTAGACTGTAAACTCAACTTCCAGACACATCAACCATCTCCAATCCAAAATTAAATCCAGAATTGGCTTCCTATTTCGCAACAAAGCCTCCTTCACTCATGCTGCCAAACATGCCCTTGTAAAACTGACTATCCTACCGATCCTTGATTTCGGCGATGTCATTTACAAACTAGCCTCCAACACTCTACTTAGCAAATTGGATGTAGTCTATCACAGTGCCATCCGTTTTGTCACCAAAGCCCCATACACTACCCACCACTGCGACCTGTATGCTCTCGTTGGCTGGCCTTCATTATATATTCGTCGCCAAACCCACTGGCTCCAGGTCATCTATAAGTCTTTATTAGGTAAATCCCCGCCCTATCTCAGCTCACTGGTTACGATAGCAACACCCACCCGCAGCATGCGCTCCAGCAGGTATATCTCACTGGTCACCCCCAAAGCCAACACCTCCTTTGGCCGCCATTCCTTCCAGTTCGCTGCTGCCAATGACTGGAACGAATTGCAAAAATCATTGAAGCTAGAGGTTCCTATCTCCCTCAATAACTTTAAGCATCAGTTGTCAAAGCTGCTTATCGATCACTGCACCTGTATATAGCCCTTCTGTAAATAGCCCACACTACTACCTCATCCCCATATTTATATTTATTTTTGTTATTTTCACAAATCTTGCACTCCAGTATATCTATTTGCACATCATAATTTGCACATCCTTCATTCCTGTGTTAATGATGATAATCTGTAGTTTATCTCACCACTATGGTCTATTTATTGTCCTACCTCCTAACCTTACTGCATTTTTGCACTACATTTTGCACTCTGTATATAGATTTTCTATTGTGTTTTTGACTATGTTTGTTTACTGTGTAACTCTGTGTTGTTTTTGTCGCACTGCTTTGCTTTGTCTTGGCCAGGTCGCAGTTGCAAATGAGAACTTGTTCTCAACTGACCTACCTGGTTAAATAAAGGTGAAAAAAATAAAAAATAAAAAATAAATATTGTATGTATACCTATGTATTGTATGTATACCTATGTATTGTATGTATACCTATGTAATACCTATTCGTCTTTACTTTCATTCCGCACCTAAAATGCACCTGATGTCAACATCTGGAAAAAACGTCTAAAATGAGTATTTTCAACATAATTTTGACTTCTACTACAGACCTGTTTCTTCTGACTTCTACTACAGACCTGTTTCTTCTGACTTCTACTACAGACCTGTTTCTCACGGTGTGCCAGAGAGCGCTACAGGAGGTCCTTCCTGCCGGCGGCTATTAGACTATTTAATGCCTCACCGGGGTGCCGTGCCGTCGGCAACATAGACCTGGAACTGTTAAGGTGTTAGGACCTTGTTTAACAATTATGTATCCATCCATGAGTAACTCTGGTCTGTAATCACTCATTCACTCAGGACTTATTTATTCATTCAGGACTGTATATACATATTCATGTACAGTTGTTATATCATATCACATGCAATATTGTAAGTAATTCTTGGACTGAACATATGTAGTAATTCACTCAGGAATACATATTAGTATCCTGTCAGTTGTATCTTTTCTCATTGCTTTTAGTATATCGAATGTGCAATACGTGCATTTATCTGTAATTAAACCCTGCGCACTAAGGACTGTATTTTAAGGGAATTACTATTATTACCCCAAATTATATCATACACACATTTAGCTATTTAAGTATCTCTTCCTGTCATTTACCTGTAAAGTTCTATCTATCTATCTAAAAGTTAATTGGTGGAATTTCTTTCCTTCTTAATGCGTTTGAGCCAATCAGTTGTGTTGTGAGAAGGTAGGGGTGGTATACAGAAGATAACCCTATTTGGTAAAAGACCAAGTCCATATTAAGTCAAGAACAGCTCAAATAAGCAAAGAGAAACGACAGTCCATCATTACTTTATGACATGAAGGTTAGTCAATACGGAAAATGTCAAGAACTTTCTTCAAGTGCAGTCGCAAAACCATCAAGTACGAAGATGAAACTGGGTCTCATGAGGACCGACACAGGAAAGGAAGACCCAGAGTGCCCTCTGCTGCAGAGGATAAGTTCATTAGAGTTACCAGCCTCAGATTACAGCCCAAATAAATGCATCACAAAGTTCAAGTAACAGACACATCTCAACATCAACTGTTCAGAGGAGACTGTGTGAATCAGACCTTCATAGTTGAATTGCTGCAAAGAAACCACTACTAAAGGACACCAATAAGAAGAAGAGACTTGCCAATAAACTTTTTCATTAGCAAGATAAACAAATTCCCTGTCAGTTAGGATCACCACTTTATTTCAGCTTTTATTTCTTTCATCACATTCCCAGTAGGTCAGAAGTTTACATACATTCAATTAGTATTTGGTAGCATTGACTTTAAATTGTTTATCTTGGGTCAAATGTTTCAGGTAGCCTTCCACAAGCTTCCCACAATAAGTTGGGTGAATTTTAGCCCATTCCTCCTGACAGAACTGGTGTAACTGAGTCAGGTTTGTAGGCCTCCTTGCTCGCACACGCTTTTTCAGTTCTGCCAACAAATGTTCTATAGGATTGAGGTCAGGGCTTTGTGATGGTCACTCCAATACCTTGACTTTGTTTTCCTTAAGCCATTTTGCCACAACTTTGGAAGTATGCTTGGGTCCATTTGGAAGACTCATTTGTGACCAAGCATTAACTTCCTGACTGATGTCTTGAGATGTTGCTTCAATATATTCACATAATTTTCCTTCCTCATGATGCCTTCTATTTTGTGAAGTGCACCAGGTTGGGATGGTGTTTCTTTGGCTTGCAAGCCTCCCCCTTTTTCCTCCAAACATAACGATGGTCATTATGGTAATAAAGTTATATTTTTGTTTCATCAGACCAGAGGACATTTCTGCAAAAAGTATGATCTTTGTCCCCATGTGCAGTTGCAAACCGTAGTCTGGCTTTTTTATGGTGGTTTTGGAGCAGTGGCTTCTTCCTTGCTGAGCGGCCTTTCAGGTTATGTCGATATAGGACTCGTTTTACTGTGGATATAGATAATTTTGTACCTGTTTCCTCCAGCATCTTCACAAGGTCCTTTGCTGTTGTTCTGGGATTGATTTGCACTTTTAGCACCAATGTACGTTCATCTCTAGGAAACAGAACGCATCTCCTTCCTGAGCGGTATGACGGCTGCGTGGTCCCATGGTGTTTATACTTGCGTACTATTGTTTGTACAGATGAACGTGGTACCTTCAGGCGTTTGGAAATTGCTCCCAAGGATGAACCAGACTTGTGGAGGTCTACAATTTATTTTCTTGGCTGATTTCTTTTGATTTTCCCATGATGTCGAGCAAAGAGGCACTGAGTTTGAAGGTAGGCCTTGAAATACATCTGCAGGTACACCTCCAATTGACTCAAATCATGTCAATTAGCCTATCAGAAGCTTCTAAATCCATGACATCATTTTCTGGAATTTTCCAAGCTGTTTAAAGGCACAGTCAACTTAGTGTATGTCAACTTCTGACCCACTGGAATTGTGATATAGTGAATTATAAGTGAAATAATCTGTTTGTAAACAATGTCTGTAAACAATTGTTGGAATAATTACTTGTGTCATGCACAAAGTAGATGTCCTAACCGACTTGCCAAAACTATAGTTTAACATGAAATCTGTGGAGTGGTTGAAAAATGAATTTTAATGACTTCAACCTAAGTGTATGTAAACTTCCGACTTCAACTGTATTTGTGAGAGATATTGACATTTTGAAAGCACCGAGCTGTCTGTCTGAACGACTAGCACACAGCTCAGACACCCATACATACCCCACAAGACATGCCACCAGAGGCACAGTCCCCAAGTCCAGAACAGACTATGGGAGGAACACAGTACTACATAGAGACATGACTACATGGAACTCTATTCCACATCAAGTAACTGATTCAAACAGACACATGAATACACACACACTATACACACATGTAAACATGGATTTTGTGTTGTAGATACAGCGGGTGAAATAAGTATTGAACACGTCACCATTTTTCTCAGTAGATATATTTCCAAAGGTGCTATTGACATGAAATGTTCACCAGATGTTGGTAACAACCCAAGTAATCCATACATACAAAGAAACCAAAACAAATAAATTCAGAAATTGTGTAATAATGTGAAATGACACAGGGAAAAAGTATTGAACACACTTACTGATATTTATTTAATACTTTGTACAAAAGCCTTTGTTGGTAATGACAGCTTCAAGACGCCTCCTGTATGGAGAAACTAGTCGCATGCATTGCTCTGGTGTGATTTTGGCCCATTCTTCCACACAAACAGTCTTCAAATCTTGAAGGTTCCGTGGGCCTCTTCTATGAATCTTGATCTTCAGTTCTTTCCATAGATTTTCAATGGGATTTAAGTCAGGTGATTGGCTGAGCCATTCTAGCAGCTTTATATTCTTTCTTTGAAACCAATTGAGAGTTTCCTTGGCTGTGTGTTTGGGATCATTGTCTTGCTGAAATGTCCACCCTCATTTCATCTTCATCATCCTGGTAGATGGCAGCAGATTTTTGTCAAGAATGTCTCGGTAAATTTGCCCATTCATCCTTCCTTCAATTATGTGAAGTTTGCCAGTACCATTTGCTGAAAAGCAGCCCCACACCATGATGTTCCCACCTCCAAACGTCACTGTTGGTATGGTGTTTTTAGGGTGATGTGCAGTGCCATTTCTCCTCCAAACATGGTGTGTATTATGACATCCAAACAGTTCAATTTTGCTCTCATCTGACCACACTATATTCTCCCAGTATTTCACTGGCTTTTCCAAATGTTGTGCAGCAAACTTTAAACGAGCTTCAACATGCTTTTTTTTCAGCAATGGAGTCTTGCGTGGTGAGCGTGCATACAGGCCATGGCGGTGGAGTGCATTACTTACTGTTTTCTTTGAGACAACAGTACCTGCTAATTGCAGGTCTTTTTGAAGCTCTCCACAAGTGGTCCTTGGCTCTTGGACAACTCTTCTGATTATTCTTTTCACTCCTCTTTCAGAAATCTTGTGAGGAGCACCTGGTCGAGGCAAATTTATGGTGAAATGATTGTCTTTCCACTTCCGTATTATGGCCCCAACAGTGCTCAATGGAACATTCAGAAGCTTAGAAATACACCTATAACCAATGCCATCATTATGTTTTGCAACAATTAGGTTGCGAAGGTCTTGAGACAGCTCTTTGCTTTTACCCATCATGAGATGTGTCTTGTGTGACACCTTGGCAATGAGACCTTTTTGTAGGCCATCAGTTGGGACTGAACCAGCTGATATTAATTTGCACTGACAGGGGGCTGGATTGCTTTTTAATTACTGATAGTTTTCAGCTGTTGTTTTGGCTTTCCATGCCTTTTTGCACCTCCCTTTCTTCATGTGTTCAATACTTTTTCCCTGTGTCATTTCACATTATTACACATAACTTAATTTCTGAACTTATTTGTTTTGGTTTCTTTGTATGTATGGATTACTTGGGTTGTTACCAACATCTGGTGAACATTTCATGTCAATAGCACCTTTGGAAATATATTTACTTAGAAAAATGGTGTTCAGTACTTATTTCACCCGCTGTATGTGGCAGTGGAGAATGGGCCTGAGGACACACACTTAGTGTGTTGTGAAATATGTTGTGATTGTATTGTAATGTTTTAAAAAATGTCTTAAAACTGCCTTAATTTTGCCAGACCCCAGGAAGAGTAGCTGCTGCCTTGGCAGGAACTAACGGGGATCCATAATAAACCCCAGGAAGAGTAGCTGCTGCCTTGGCAGGAACTAATGGGGATCCATAATAAACCCCAGGAAGAGTAGCTGCTGCCTTGGCAGGAACTAATGGGGATCCATAATAAACCCCAGGAAGAGTAGCTGCTGCCTTGGCAGGAACTAATGGGGATCCATAATAAACCCCAGGAAGAGTATCTGCTGCCTTGGCAGGAACTAATGGGGATCCATAATAAACCCCAGGAAGAGTAGCTGCTGCCTTGGCAGGAACTAATGGGGATCCATAATAAACCCCAGGAAGAGTAGCTGCTGCCTTGGCAGGAACTAATTGGGATCCATAATAAACCCCAGGAAGAGTAGCTGCTGCCTTGGCAGGAACTAATGGGGATCCATAATAAACCCCAGGAAGAGTATCTGCTGCCTTGGCAGGAACTAATGGGGATCCATAATAAACCCCAGGAAGAGTATCTGCTGCCTTGACAGGAACTAATGGGGATCCATAATAAATACAAATACAAAATAAACACACATTATAAACACACACTCACACAAACAAGCAAGCAAGGACACACACATTGGTACCTCACTTATAGGTGGATTGCAGAGTGTGAGTGGTGCGAGTGGATTATGGGTAATTGGCTGTGTGTATGTGTATACAGAGTTCCTCATGTTCTCATAACGTTGTGTTAGTGTGTTCCATGGAGGCTGATCTCCTGTTGGGGTTCTAAATGTTATTGATCAGACTGAGACGCTGCCTACCTAACCAGACAGCAGACTGGACACACACACACACACACCCTACCTAACCAGACAGCAGACTGGACACACACACACACACACACACACCCTACCTAACCAGACAGCAGACTGGACACACACACACACACACACACACACCCTACCTAACCAGACAGCAGACTGGACACACACACACACACACACACACACACACCCTACCTAACCAGACAGCAGACTGGACACACACACACACACACACCCTACCTAACCAGACAGCAGACTGGACACACACACACACACACACACACACACACCCTACCTAACCAGACAGCAGACTGGACACACACACACACACACCCTACCTAACCAGACAGCAGACTGGACACACACACACACACACACACCCTACCTAACCAGACAGCAGACTGGACACACACACACACCCTACCTAAGTAAGTAAGTAAGTAAGTAAAATGTATTTATACAGCGCCTTTCACAGACTATGTCACAAAGCGCTTTACAATAGACAATAAAACATAATAGAAACAGGCTAAAAGAAATAAAATAAAACAGATAAAAGATTATCAATATATAAAGGACAGAGATATATATACAGAATATATAAGGACAGGGATTACCCAAAAGCTAACCTGAACAAATGAGTCTTCACTTGTCCCCTAAAACTGTCCACATTCTCAGCAAACCTAATACTGGTTGGCAAAGCATTCCATAATCTGGGTGCCATAGCGGCGAAGGATCTATCCCCACATGTCTTTAAACCAGTGTGTGGCGTAGATAGCAGATTTAGGTTATTAGACCTGAGGGACCGGAGAGGGGTATGAAAATGAATTCTGTCAGCAAGATAAGCAGGGGCCTGGCCATGTAAAGCCCTATAGGTTATAGTTAGAATGTTGAATGGGATCCTGTAAGTTACAGGAAGCCAGTGAAGGGAGCAGAGTATCGGGGTGATATGGGTGCGCCTATTTGATCTAGTAAGTAATCTAGCAGCTGAATTTTGAATAGATTGCAGTCGATGAAGAACAGATTTGTTAAGTGAAGAGAAAAGTGAGTTACAATAATCAATACGGGAGGAAATGAAGGCATGAATGAGCATCTCCAGTTCTGAGTGAGAGACCACAGACCTCAATTTACTAATATTACGTAAGTGGAAAAAACAGGATTTGGTCAGTGATTTGATGTGGGTTTCAAAAGATAAGGATTTATCAAATGTCACCCCAAGGTTCCTTAAACTAGGCCGGACCGCAGATGACAAAGGTCCAATGTTCTGCATAATCAGAGGGATAGCGCTGTCTGGCGCTACAATTAAAACCTCTGTCTTATCTGGGTTCAGCTGCAACAAACGTTCAGCCATCCAGCTGTTTATGGCGTCTATACAATCTAAGAGCCTTGTAAGTTTGGATGACTCATTTTGCCGGAAGGTAAAATGAAGCTGAATGTCATCTGCGTAAAAGTGATAGGAAATGTTAAAATCACGAATGATCTGACCCAGAGGCAACAAATATATAATAAACAATATTGGACCCAACACTGAACCCTGTGGAACACCACAAAATAGGGGTGATGATACAGAGTGGGAATCACCAATATAGACATCAAAGCTTCTATCTGAAAGATATGAAGTAAACCAATCTAGGGCCACTCCCGATACGCCCAACCATTCACGTAATCTCCTAATCATGATATGGTGGTCCACAGTATCGAAGGCAGAACTAAGGTCTAGAAGTACCAACACTGAACATAGACCTGCATCCGAAGCCATATGAAGGTCATTATAGACTCTCACCAAGGCGGTCTCAGTAGAGTGTCTCTTCCTAAAACCTGACTGAAATTTGTCATACAACTCCAAATTCTCTAAAACAGCTGTAAGTTGATTAGCCACAACTTTCTCGAGAATTTTGGACAACAATGGCAACTTTGAAATTGGCCGATAGTTCTTCAAAACTGTTGGGTCCAAATTAGGCTTCTTTATTATAGGTTGAATAGTGGCATGTTTAAAATAGGTTGGGACACAGCCTGTGGCCGGTGAGGAATTGACAATAGCTACTATACTTGGGCCAATGGCAGGGAGTGCTTTTGAGAATAATGAGGATGGTATTATATCCTGTGGGCAAGAGGACATATTCATTTTATTAGTCAAGTTTAGCAAATCAAGGAGGCTGATTGGTTTAAAAGACTCAATGGTAATAGGCCTAGGTGAATGAATACAGTCTACAAGAAAGTGTGGTCCACGCAGAATATTTGATCTAATAGACTGCACCTTATCAATAAAGAAAGACAGCAGCCTATCACAATCGTTTTGAGAACATATTGTTGTCACAATGGCAGGAGGAGATACAATATTATGTATGGTATCAAATAAAACCTTAGGGTTTCGCTTAGAGAAAGAGATTAAATTAGAAAAATAAGCAGCCCTAGATTTCGTAACTAAATCATTAAAATCCTGCATAAGTTCCTTAAGACCAGACAGCAGACTGGACACACACACACACCCTACCTAACCAGACAGCAGACTGGACACACACACACACCCTACCTAACCAGACAGCAGACTGGACACACACACACACCCTACCTAACCAGACAGCAGACTGGACACACACACACACCCTACCTAACCAGACAGCAGACTGGACACACACACACACCCTACCTAACCAGACAGCAGACTAGACACACACGCACTGGACACACACACACCCTACCTAACCAGACAGCAGACTAGACACACACGCACTGGAAACACACACACCCTACCTCACTAGACACACACGCACTGGACACACACACACCCTACCTCACTAGACACACACGCACTGGACACACACCCACCCTACCTCACTAGACACACACGCACTGGACACACACACACCCTACCTCACTAGACACACACGCACTGGACACACACACACCCTACCTCACTAGACACACACGCACTGGACACACACACACCCTACCTCACTAGACACACACGCACTGGACACACTCACACCCTACCTCACTAGACACACACGCACTGGACACACACACACCCTACCTCACTAGACACACACGCACTGGACACACACACACCCTACCTCACTAGACACACACGCACTGGACACACACACACCCTACCTCACTAGACACACACGCACTGGACACACACACACCCTACCTCACTAGACACACACGCACTGGACACACACACACCCTACCTCACTAGACACACACGCACTGGACACACACACACCCTACCTCACTAGACACACAGGCACTGGACACACACACACCCTACCTCACTAGACACACACGCACTGGACACACACACACCCTACCTCACTAGACACACACGCACTGGACACACACACACCCTACCTCACTAGACACACAGGCACTGGACACACACACACCCTACCTCACTAGACACACACGCACTGGACACACACACACCCTACCTCACTAGACACACACGCACTGGACACACACACACCCTACATTACTAGACACACACACACAAGTGTGTGTGTGTAGGAGATGTGTGTGTGTGTGTAGGGCGTGTGTGTGTGTGTGTAGGGCGTGTGTGTGTGTGTGTAGGGGATGTGTGTGTGTGTGTGTAGGGGATGTGTGTGTGTGTGTAGGGGATGTGTGTGTGTGTGTGTAGGGGATGTGTGTGTGTGTGTGTGTAGGGGATGTGTGTGTGTGTGTGTGTGTAGGGGATGTGTGTGTGTGTGTGTAGGGGATGTGTGTGTGTGTGTAGGGGATGTGTGTGTGTGTGTGTGTAGGGGATGTGTGTGTGTGTGTGTAGGGGATGTGTGTGTGTGTGTGTAGGGGATGTGTGTGTGTGTGTAGGGGATGTGTGTGTGTGTGTGTAGGGGATGTGTGTGTGTGTGTAGGGGATGTGTGTGTGTGTGTAGGGGATGTGTGTGTGTGTGTGTAGGGGATGTGTGTGTGTAGGGGATGTGTGTGTGTGTGTAGGGGATGTGTGTGTGTGTGTAGGGGATGTGTGTGTGTGTGTGTAGGGCGTGTGTGTAGGGGATGTGTGTGTGTGTGTGTGTAGGGCGTGTGTGTGTGTGTGTAGGGTGTGCGTGTGTGTGTAGGGTGTGCGTGTGTGTGTGTGTAGGGGATCTGTGTGTGTGTGTTTGTAGGGGATCTGTGTGTGTGTGTGTAGGGGATGTGTGTGTGTGTGTGTAGGGGATGTGTGTGTGTGTGTAGAGCGTGTGTGTGTGTGTGTAGGGGATGTGTGTGTGTAGGGTGTGTTTGTGTGTGTGTAGGGGATGTTTGTGTGTGTGTAGGGCGTGTGTGTGTAGGGGATGTGTGTGTGTGTGTAGGGGGTGTGTGTGTGTGTAGGGGATGTGTGTGTGTGTGTGTGTAGGGGATGTGTGTGTGTGTGTGTGTAGGGGATGTGTGTGTGTGTAGGGGATGTGTGTGTGTGTAGGGGATGTGTGTGTGTGTGTGTAGGGGATGTGTGTGTGTGTAGGGGATGTGTGTGTGTGTGTGTGTGTGTGTGTAGGGGATGTGTGTGTGTGTGTGTGTGTGTAGGGGATGTGTGTGTGTGTGTGTGTGTGTAGGGGATGTGTGTGTGTGTGTAGGGGATGTGTGTGTGTGTGTTTGTGTGAAAGAGACTTGTATATAAGAGACGTGTGTATGAGGGGCGTGTGTATGAGAGACGTGTGTATGAGAGGCGTGTGTATGAGAGGCGTGTGTATGAGAGGCGTGTGTATGAGAGGCGTGTGTATGAGAGGCGTGTGTATGAGAGGCGTGTGTATGAGAGACGTGTGTATGAGAGGCGTGTTTAAGAGACGTGTGTTTAAGAGACGTGTTTAAGAGACGTGTTTAAGAGACGTGTGTATAAGAGACGTGTTTAAGAGACGTGTGTGTAAGAGACGTGTTTAAGAGACGTGTTTAAGAGACGTGTTTAAGAGATGTGTGTAAGAGACGTGTTTAAGAGACGTGTTTAAGAGACGTGTTTAAGAGACGTGTGTGTAAGAGACGTGTTTAAGAGACGTGTTTAAGAGACGTGTTTAAGAGACGTGTGTAAGAGACGTGTTTAAGAGACGTGTTTAAGAGACGTGTTTAAGAGACGTGTGTAAGAGACGTGTGTAAGAGACGTGTGTAAGAGACGTGTTTAAGAGACGTGTTTAAGAGACGTGTGTAAGAGACGTGTGTAAGAGACGTGTGTAAGAGACGTGTTTAAGAGACGTGTTTAAGAGACGTGTTTAAGAGACGTGTGTGTAAGAGACGTGTGTAAGAGACGTGTGTAAGAGACGTGTGTAAGAGACGTGTTTAAGAGACGTGTTTAAGAGACGTGTGTGTAAGAGACGTGTGTAAGAGACGTGTGTGTAAGAGACGTGTGTGTAAGAGACGTGTTTAAGAGACGTGTTTAAGAGACGTGTTTAAGAGACGTGTGTAAGAGACGTGTTTAAGAGACGTGTTTAAGAGACGTGTTTAAGAGACGTGTGTAAGAGACGTGTGTAAGAGACGTGTTTAAGAGACGTGTTTAAGAGACGTGTGTGTAAGAGACGTGTGTAAGAGACGTGTTTAAGAGACGTGTTTAAGAGATGTGTGTGTAAGAGATGAGTTTAAGAGACGTGTGTGTAAGAGACGTGTGTGTAAGAGACGTGTGTAAGAGACGTGTTTAAGAGATGTGTGTGTAAGAAACGTGTTTAAGAGACGTGTGTTTAAGAGACGTGTTTAAGAGACGTGTGTAAGAGACGTGTTTAAGAGACGTGTGTAAGAGACGTGTTTAAGAGACGTGTTTAAGAGACGTGTTTAAGAGACGTGTGTGTAAGAGACGTGTGTAAGAGACGTGTGTAAGAGACGTTTTTAAGAGACGTGTTTAAGAGACGTGTGTGTAAGAGACGTGTTTAAGAGACGTGTGTGCAAGAGACGTGTTTAAGAGACGTGTTTAAGAGACGTGTGTAAGAGACGTGTGTAAGAGACGTGTGTAAGAGACGTGTTTAAGAGACGTGTTTAAGAGACGTGTGTAAGAGACGTGTGTAAGAGACGTGTGTGTAAGAGACGTGTGTGTAAGAGACGTGTTTAAGAGACGTGTTTAAGAGACGTGTTTAAGAGACGTGTGTAAGAGACGTGTGTAAGAGACGTGTTTAAGAGACGTGTTTAAGAGACGTGTTTAAGAGACGTGTGTAAGAGACGTGTGTAAGAGACGTGTTTAAGAGACGTGTTTAAGAGACGTGTGTGTAAGAGACGTGTGTAAGAGACGTGTTTAAGAGACGTGTTTAAGAGACGTGTGTGTAAGAGACGTGTTTAAGAGACGTGTGTGTAAGAGACGTGTGTGTAAGAGACGTGTTTAAGAGACGTGTTTAAGAGATGTGTGTGTAAGAGACGTGTTTAAGAGACGTGTGTAAGAGACGTGTTTAAGAGACGTGTTTAAGAGACGTGTGTGTAAGAGACGTGTGTAAGAGACGTGTGTAAGAGACGTTTTTAAGAGACGTGTTTAAGAGACGTGTGTGTAAGAGACGTGTTTAAGAGACGTGTGTGCAAGAGACGTGTTTAAGAGACGTGTGTTTAAGAGACGTGTTTAAGAGACGTGTGTAAGAGACGTGTGTGCAAGAGACGTGTTTAAGAGACGTGTGTTTAAGAGACGTGTTTTATAGACGTGTGTAAGAGACGTGTGTAAGAGACGTGTTTAAGAGACGTGTGTAAGAGACGTGTTTAAGAGACGTGTTTAAGAGACGTGTGTAAGAGACGTGTTTAAGAGACGTGTTTAAGAGACGTGTTTAAGAGACGTGTGTAAGAGACGTGTTTAAGAGACGTGTTTAAGAGACGTGTGTGTAAGAGACGTGTGTAAGAGACGTGTGTGTAAGAGACGTGTTTAAGAGACGTGTTTAAGAGACGTGTTTAAGAGACGTGTGTATGAGATGTGTGTAAGAGACGTGTTTAAGAGACGTGTTTAAGAGACGTGTGTGTAAGACACGTGTGTAAGAGACGTGTGTAAGAGACGTGTTTAAGAGACGTGTTTAAGAGACGTGTGTAAGAGACGTGTGTAAGAGACGTGTGTAAGAGACGTGTTTAAGAGACGTGTTTAAGAGACGTGTTTAAGAGACGTGTGTGTAAGAGACGTGTGTAAGAGACGTGTGTAAGAGACGTGTGTAAGAGACGTGTTTAAGAGACGTGTTTAAGAGACGTGTGTGTAAGAGACGTGTGTAAGAGACGTGTGTGTAAGAGACGTGTGTGTAAGAGACGTGTTTAAGAGACGTGTTTAAGAGACGTGTTTAAGAGACGTGTGTAAGAGACGTGTTTAAGAGACGTGTTTAAGAGACGTGTTTAAGAGACGTGTGTAAGAGACGTGTGTAAGAGACGTGTTTAAGAGACGTGTTTAAGAGACGTGTGTGTAAGAGACGTGTGTAAGAGACGTGTTTAAGAGACGTGTTTAAGAGATGTGTGTGTAAGAGATGTGTTTAAGAGACGTGTGTGTAAGAGACGTGTGTGTAAGAGACGTGTGTAAGAGACGTGTTTAAGAGATGTGTGTGTAAGAAACGTGTTTAAGAGACGTGTGTTTAAGAGACGTGTTTAAGAGACGTGTGTAAGAGACGTGTTTAAGAGACGTGTGTAAGAGACGTGTTTAAGAGACGTGTTTAAGAGACGTGTTTAAGAGACTAGTGTGTAAGAGACGTGTGTAAGAGACGTTTTTAAGAGACGTGTTTAAGAGACGTGTGTGTAAGAGACGTGTTTAAGAGACGTGTGTGCAAGAGACGTGTTTAAGAGACGTGTTTAAGAGACGTGTGTAAGAGACGTGTGTAAGAGACGTGTGTAAGAGACGTGTTTAAGAGACGTGTTTAAGAGACGTGTGTAAGAGACGTGTGTAAGAGACGTGTGTGTAAGAGACGTGTGTGTAAGAGACGTGTTTAAGAGACGTGTTTAAGAGACGTGTTTAAGAGACGTGTGTAAGAGACGTGTGTAAGAGACGTGTTTAAGAGACGTGTTTAAGAGACGTGTTTAAGAGACGTGTGTAAGAGACGTGTGTAAGAGACGTGTTTAAGAGACGTGTTTAAGAGACGTGTGTGTAAGAGACGTGTGTAAGAGACGTGTTTAAGAGACGTGTGTGTAAGAGACGTGTGTAAGAGACGTGTGTGTAAGAGACGTGTTTAAGAGACGTGTGTGTAAGAGACGTGTGTGTAAGAGACGTGTTTAAGAGACGTGTTTAAGAGATGTGTGTGTAAGAGACGTGTTTAAGAGACGTGTGTAAGAGACGTGTTTAAGAGACGTGTTTAAGAGACGTGTGTGTAAGAGACGTGTGTAAGAGACGTGTGTAAGAGACGTGTGTAAGAGACGTGTTTAAGAGACGTGTGTGTAAGAGACGTGTTTAAGAGACGTGTGTGCAAGAGACGTGTTTAAGAGACGTGTGTTTAAGAGACGTGTTTAAGAGACGTGTGTAAGAGACGTGTGTGCAAGAGACGTGTTTAAGAGACGTGTGTTTAAGAGACGTGTTTTATAGACGTGTGTAAGAGACGTGTGTAAGAGACGTGTTTAAGAGACGTGTGTAAGAGACGTGTTTAAGAGACGTGTTTAAGAGACGTGTGTAAGAGACGTGTTTAAGAGACGTGTTTAAGAGACGTGTTTAAGAGACGTGTGTAAGAGACGTGTTTAAGAGACGTGTTTAAGAGACGTGTGTGTAAGAGACGTGTGTAAGAGACGTGTGTGTAAGAGACGTGTTTAAGAGACGTGTTTAAGAGACGTGTTTAAGAGACGTGTGTAAGAGATGTGTGTAAGAGACGTGTTTAAGAGACGTGTTTAAGAGACGTGTGTGTAAGAGACGTGTGTAAGAGACGTGTTTAAGAGACGTGTTTAAGAGACGTGTGTGTAAGAGACGTGTGTAAGAGACGTGTTTAAGAGACGTGTGTGTAAGAGATGTGTGTAAGAGACGTGTTTAAGAGACGTGTGTGTAAGAGACGTGTGTAAGAGACGTGTTTAAGAGACGTGTTTAAGAGACGTGTGTTTAAGAGACGTGTGTAAGAGACGTGTTTAAGAGACGTGTTTAAGAGACGTGTGTGTAAGAGACGTGTGTAAGAGACGTGTTTAAGAGACGTGTTTAAGAGACGTGTGTAAGAGACGTGTTTAAGAGACGTGTGTGTAAGAGACATGTGTAAGAGACGTGTTTAAGAGACGTGTTTAAGAGACGTGTGTGTAAGAGACGTGTGTAAGAGACGTGTTTAAGAGACGTGTTTAAGAGACGTCTGTGTAAGAGACGTGTGTAAGAGACGTGTTTAAGAGACGTGTTTAAGAGACGTGTGTGGTAGAGACGTGTGTGGTAGAGACGTGTGTTAAAGAGATGTGTGGTAGAGACGTGTGTTAAAGAGATGTGTGGTAGAGACTTGTGTGGTAGAGACGTGCCTGGAAGAGACTTGTCTGGTAAAGACGTGTGGTAGAGACGTGTGTGGTAGAGACGTGTGTGGTAGAGACGTGTGTGGTAGAGACTTGTGTGGTAGAGACTTGTCTGGTAAAGACGTGTGGTAGAGACGTGTGTGGTAGAGACGTGTGTGGTAGAGACGTGTGGTAGAGACGTGTGTGGTAGAGACGTGTGTGGTAGAGACGTGTGTGGTAGAGACTTGTGTGGTAGAGACGTGTGTGGTAGAGACGTGTGTGGTAGAGACTTGTGTGGTAGAGACTTGTCTGGTAAAGACGTGTGGTAGAGACGTGTGTGGTAGAGACGTGTGTGGTAGAGACGTGTGTGGTAGAGACTTGTGTGGTAGAGACGTGTGTGGTAGAGACGTGTGTGGTAGAGACTTGTGTGGTAGAGACGTGTGTGGTAGAGACGTGTGTGGTAGAGACGTGTGTGGTAGAGACGTGTGGTAGAGACTTGTCTGGTAAAGACGTGTGTGGTAGAGACGTGCCTGGAAGATGTCATTCTGTCAGTCTGTGTCGAAGCGAGACATTAACATCTCCTGTCATTCTGCTGACAACATTTCCCATGGTGCTGCTGGCGTTTGTCAACAACCCTGTCACCGCCACGACAGCCCCGACCCATGAGCTACACAGAGAGGGTTTGTGTGTCTTAGAATGAAGAACCAAAATGAGCTGTCACTTCAATTCCCAGGATGCCTTGCTGTTTAACATAGCACTGGTGTGTGGGCTGGTAACACACACATGCACATTTACTAGTACAAACACACACACACACACACACACGCACACACACACACGCACACGCACACACACACCACACCACACACCACACCACACACACACACACACACACACACACACACACACACACACACACACACACATTGAGATAATTAAGCAGAGCAGTGGCTCCCCCCGACGCGGAGCAGAGCTCATCTACATTTTGGCCTCCGGCACCCGGTTAGGAGCTACGCCTGGAGGAGGGAAAGATGGAGTAGGAAGGAGGGAGGTATGGAGGGGTGAGGGAGCGAGAGAGAGAGAGAGAGAGAGAGAGAGAGAGAGAGAGAGAGAGAGAGAGAGAGAGAGAGAGAGAGAGAGAGAGAGAGAGAGAGAGAGAGAGAGAGAGAGAGAGAGGGTAATGAGCCAATTAGCCAGCTGGATGGATGAGTGACTGACAGCCTTCTGACACACTGATACCTGAGCTCCACACACACTGTACCTCTCCTTTCTCTATGTTTGTTTCTGTTGTTCTCTGTCTCCATGGCGATGCCCTCAGTGAGCTGGGTATTATGGAATGCTATGAGCAGCAGTTGTCCAATCACATCGCCTGCAATGCTCAACTCTCCACCAATGATGGCGCTAGCTTTGCTGTGGTCACATTATTCTTTCCTCCCTCTGTCCATCGATCCATCAATTTTAACAATCACTCTATCTTTCTTTTTCACTCTCAATACATTCATTTTCTTAACTCAGTTAGCATGCTGTTGAGATAGTTAGCTTGGTGTTGAACTAGTTATCTTGCTTGGTTTTGACTTAGTTAGCTGGCTTTTGAGTTAGTAAGCTTGGTGTTGAGTTAATAAGCTTGGTGTTGAGTTAGTAAGCTTGGTGTTGAGTTAGTTAGCTTGGTGTTGAGTTAATAAGCTTGGTGTTGAGTTAGTAAGCTTGGTGTTGAGTTAGTTAGCTTGGTGTTGAACTAGTTAGCTTGCTTGGTTTTGACTTAGCTTGATGTTGACTTAGTTAGCTGGCTTTTGAGTTAGTAAGCTTGGTGTTGAGTTAATAAGCTTGGTGTTGAGTTAGTAAGCTTGGTGTTGAGTTAGTAAACTTGGTGTTGAGTTAGTTAGCTGGCTTTTGAGTTAGTAAGCTTGGTGTTGAGTTAGTAAGCTTGGTGTTGAGTTAGTAAGCTTGGTGTTGAGTTAGTAAGCTTGGTGTTGAGTTAGTTAGCTGGCTTTTGAGTTAGTAAGCTTGGTGTTGAGTTAGTAAGCTTGGTGTTGAGTTAGTAAGCTTGGTGTTGAGTTAGTAAGCTTGGTGTTGAGTTAGTAAGCTTGGTGTTGAGTTAGTAAGCTTGGTGTTGAGTTAATAAGCTTGGTGTTGAGTTAGTAAGCTTGGTGTTGAGTTAGTTAGCTGGCTTTTGAGTTAGTAAGCTTGGTGTTGAGTTAGTAAGCTTGGTGTTGAGTTAGTAAGCTTGGTGTTGAGTTAGTTAGCTTGGTGTTGAGTTAGTAAGCTTGGTGTTGAGTTAGTAAGCTTGGTGTTGAACTAGTTAGCTTGCTTGGTTTTGACTTAGCTTGATGTTGACTTAGTTAGCTGGCTTTTGAGTTAGTAAGCTTGGTGTTGAGTTAATAAGCTTGGTGTTGAGTTAGTAAACTTGGTGTTGAGTTAATAAGCTTGGTGTTGAGTTAGTAAGCTTGGTGTTAAGTTAGTTAGCTGGCTTTTGAGTTAGTAAGCTTGGTGTTGAGTTAGTAAGCTTGGTGTTGAGTTAGTAAGCTTGGTGTTGAGTTAGTAAGCTTGGTGTTGAGTTAATAAGCTTGGTGTTGACTTAGTTAGCTGGCTTTTGAGTTAGTAAGCTTGGTGTTGAGTTAATAAGCTTGGTGTTGAGTTAGTAAGCTTGGTGTTGAGTTAATAAGCTTGGTGTTGAGTTAGTAAGCTTGGTGTTGAGTTAGTAAGCTTGGTGTTGAGTTAATAAGCTTGGTGTTGAGTTAGTTAGCTTGGTATTGAACTAGTTAGCTTGCTTGGTTTTGACTTAGCTTGATGTTGACTTAGTTAGCTGGCTTTTGAGTTAGTAAGCTTGGTGTTGAGTTAATAAGCTTGGTGTTGAGTTAGTAAGCTTGGTGTTGAGTTAGTTAGCTTGGTGTTGAGTTAATAAGCTTGGTGTTGAGTTAGTAAGCTTGGTGTTGAGTTAGTTAGCTTGGTGTTGAACTAGTTAGCTTGCTTGGTTTTGACTTAGCTTGATGTTGACTTAGTTAGCTGGCTTTTGAGTTAGTAAGCTTGGTGTTGAGTTAATAAGCTTGGTGTTGAGTTAGTAAGCTTGGTGTTGAGTTAGTAAACTTGGTGTTGAGTTAGTTAGCTGGCTTTTGAGTTAGTAAGCTTGGTGTTGAGTTAGTAAGCTTGGTGTTGAGTTAGTAAGCTTGGTGTTGAGTTAGTAAGCTTGGTGTTGAGTTAGTTAGCTGGCTTTTGAGTTAGTAAGCTTGGTGTTGAGTTAGTAAGCTTGGTGTTGAGTTAGTAAGCTTGGTGTTGAGTTAGTAAGCTTGGTGTTGAGTTAGTAAGCTTGGTGTTGAGTTAGTAAGCTTGGTGTTGAGTTAATAAGCTTGGTGTTGAGTTAGTAAGCTTGGTGTTGAGTTAGTTAGCTGGCTTTTGAGTTAGTAAGCTTGGTGTTGAGTTAGTAAGCTTGGTGTTGAGTTAGTAAGCTTGGTGTTGAGTTAGTTAGCTTGGTGTTGAGTTAGTAAGCTTGGTGTTGAGTTAGTAAGCTTGGTGTTGAACTAGTTAGCTTGCTTGGTTTTGACTTAGCTTGATGTTGACTTAGTTAGCTGGCTTTTGAGTTAGTAAGCTTGGTGTTGAGTTAGTTAGTTAGCTTGGTGTTGAGTTAATAAGCTTGGTGTTGAGTTAGTTAGCTTGGTGTTGAGTTAATAAGCTTAGTGTTGAGTTAGTTAGCTTGGTGTTGAGTTAGTTAGCTTGCTGTTGAGTTAGTAAGCTTGGTTTTGAGTTAGTTAGCTTGGTGTTGAGTTAGTTAGTTAGCTTGGTGTTGAGTTAATAAGCGTGGTGTTGAGTTAGTTAGCTTGGTGTTGAGTTAATAAGCTTGGTGTTGAGTTAGTTAGCTTGATGTTGAGTTAATAAGCTTGGTGTTGAGTTAGTTAGCTTGGTGTTGAGTTAGTTAGCTTGGTGTTGAGTTAGTTAGTTAGCTTGGTGTTGAGTTAATAAGCTTGGTGTTGAGTTAGTTAGTTAGCTTGGTGTTGAGTTAATAAGCTTGGTGTTGAGTTAGTTAGTTAGCTTGGTTTTGAGTTAGTTTGCTTGGTGTTGAGTTAATAAGCTTGGTGTTGAGTTAGTTAGTTAGCTTGGTGTTGAGTTAATACGCTTGGTGTTGAGTTAGTTAGTTAGCTTGGTTTTGAGTTAGTTAGCTTGGTGTTGAGTTAGTTAGCTTGGAATTGAGTTAGTTAGTAGGGATGGGCATTTTAAATGATTTCACTATTCAAATAATGTCATGCATTCTTTTCAGATATCCGGATAGTAGTTAGCTTGGTTTTGAGTTACATTATTGTACTTTATTTATTATGATCCCCAAGTCAGAGCTACTCTTCCAGGGGTCCAGAAACATTAAGGCAGTTGTATACAATTACAAATATTACATGACATTACATTTCGCAACAGATTTTACAACAGATTCAGTGCGTTCCTTCAGGCCACCACTCTACTACCACATATCTACAACACAAAATCCATGTGTACATGTGTGTCTTATCATGTGTATGTGTGTATGTGCCAGTGTGTCACTTCACAGTCCCCGCTGTTCCATTACTTTGATGTTTTTTAAATCTGATTCTACTGCTTGCATCAGTTACCTGATGTAGAATAGAGTTCCAAGTAGTCATGGCTCTATGTAGTACTGTGTTCCTCCCATAGTCTGTTCTGGACTTGGGGACTGTGAAGAGACCTCTGGTGACGTGTCTTGTGGGGTATGGGTGTCTGAGCTGTGTGCTAGTAGTAGTTCAAACAGACAGCTTGGTGCTTTCAACATGTTAATACCTCTAATAAATACAAGTAATGATGAAGTCAATCTCTCCTCCACTTTGAGCCAGGAGAGACTGACATGCATATTATTAATATTAGCTCTCCCTGTACATTTAAGAGCCAGCCGTGCTGCCCTGTTCTGAGCCAATTGTAATTTTCCTAAGTCCCTCTTTGTGGCAATTGTAGTTAGCTTGGTGTTGAGATAGAGAGATGGAGAGAGGTGGGGATAGAGAGATGGAGAGAGGTGGGGATATAGAGATGGGGATAGAGGTATGGAGAGAGGTGGGGATAGAGAGATGGAGTGATTGATGATAGAGAGATAGAGATGGGGAGATTGATGATAGAGAGATGGGGACAGAGGTATGGAGAGAGGTGGGGATGGAGGGATAGATAGATAGATAGATAGATAGATAGATAGATAGATAGATAGATAGATAGATAGATAGATAGATAGATAGATAGATAGATAGATAGATAGATAGATAGATAGATAGATAGATAGATAGATAGATAGATAGATAGATAGATAGATAGATCTGGAGTGCAAAAAAGCTATAAAAAGACATTGCATCGTATGGGTGGTTGGCTGAATATGTACACTATGCATTGGTGAATGGTGCATGGTTAACTATACTATACAGGTCGATGGCAGAGAAATACTTCAATAGCTAAAAGTGCGTATGATATGAGTGAGGGTAATAATAGTTTACTTAATATACAGACTGGTTAAATGAACATGTAAGTTAATATTTTGTATGGTTAAATTAACTGTAAAGGTAAATGACAGGAAGAGATACTTAAATAGCTAAATGTGTGTATGATATAATTTAGGGTAACAGGTGGAGAGAGGAGAAAACTCCCCTCTCAGACAATCACTGGTACAGCTAATTAGCTGTTCTGAGGAAACTGGTGACCGGACAACTAAGAAGATGGACATTGTGACCTCTTGTGGACAATCAGAGCCTTACAAGTGGCCCGCAGAAAAGTAGACAAACCCTTTCCAAGAAGGCCTGGTTCCAACAGAGATAAACGGCACGTAAATACATTTATGATTTCTTACTCCAAACGGGCGGTGGTTTGTGTGCAAAGTTAAATATTACTGTGAGAGTAGTTCCTAAATGTACCAAAGTGTTAGGCCTCTGTCTCTCTCTCTCCCTGGGTCGTTATCGATGTATGTCGCAGTCACGGTGAAAGTAAGTGTGTTTTGTTTACGTCCGTTCATTGGTGTGTTTTGTGAACGTGACGTTAGTCTGTTCGTTAGTCTGTTTGTTTAGTTCTGTAGTTCGTCATTCGTTCTGTTTGTGATACGTAGTAATTATAATTATTACTACATAGTATATTAAAAGAAATGTCAAACTACTATCCCTGCACTGCGCATTGGTCTCCCAACACACACACTTGTGACAGAACGACCCACCACTGCGAGACCAAGCAGCGCGACTGGGGAGAGACGGACAAAGAGGAGTTAACGCCAGTACCAGTTCCGACGTGGCCTAGGGTGAGTCCTGAGGACCGTGGGAGGGTTTTGGCGCAATGGAGGAGGATGGAAAGGCAAAGGTCCGTTGTGGCTGCGAGCACCACACCATCGGTGCGCAGCCAGAGCCCGGAGAGGCTGAAGACGGGGAATCGCCCACCACTTCGCCTGCCCACAGATCAGGATCGGGAGAAGCCCGAGGGGTTCTATAAATACCCGGAGGAGGAGCAGACGAGGTGGTGGAGAGCCTGGGTTGCGCTTCCGCTGGAGGCTCAGAAGGACCCACTCCTCCAGTGCCAGAGCAGTCCGCTCCACCGGTACCCAATCCGGGTCCAGCCGTCTGCTCCGCCTCAGTGCCAGAGCAGTCCGCTCCACCGGTACCCAATCCGGGTCCAGCCGTCTGCTCCGCCTCAGTGCCAGAGCAGTCCTCTCCACCGGTACCCATTCCGGGTCCAGCCGTCTGCTCCGCTCCTGAGCCAGAGCAGTCCGCTCCACCGGTACCCATTCTGGGTCCAGCCATCTGTTCCGCTCCTGAGCCAGAGCAGTCCGCTCCACCGGTGCCCAATCCGGGTTCAGCCGTCTACTCCGCTCCAGTGCCAGAGCAGTCCGCTCCACCGGTACCCAATCCGGGTCCAGCCGTCTGCTCCGCTTCAGAGCCTGAGCAGTCCGCCCCACCGGTGCCCAGTCCGGGCCCGGTTGTTTTCCCCGCTCCATGGCCGGAGCTGTTTGCCCCACCGGTGCCCAGTCCGGGCCCGGTTGTGTTCCCCGCTCCAGAGCCTGAGCCGTTTGCCCCACCGGTGCCCAGTCCTGGCCCGGTTGTTTTCCCCGCTCCATGGCCAGAGCCGTTTGCCCCACCGGTGCTCAGTCCGGGCCCGGTTGTTTTCCCCGCTCCATGGCCGGAGCCGTTTGCCCCACCGGTGCCCAGTCTGGGCCCGGTTGTTTTCCCCGCTCCATGGCCAGAGCCGTTTACCCCACCAGGGCCCAGTCCGGGCCCGGTCAAATGTCCCGCTCCTTGGCCGGAGCCGTTTGCCCCACCGGTACCCAGCCCGGGACCGGTTATAAGGAAGGGCATGGGACAAAACTTTCCACTTCGCCGGAGCCAGAGCCGCCCCCGAGGGACTAGTCTTCCCTCCCATTAACCCCCCCTGTTTTGTGTGTTTTTTTTTTGGCGTCCGGGAGTCCGCGCCTTGGGGGGGGGGGGGGGGGTACTGTCAGGCTCTGGCCATAGAGAAGCCTATTTGCTTCTCTATGTAGCTATGGTCAGAGTCTGACAGTGTCGTTCTTTTCTGTTTCTGTGTGGGGTTTGGGTTGGATCCCTAATTAGAGGCAGCTGCTACGCATTGTCTCTAATTAGGGATCCCATATATGTTGTCTGTCCTTCACTCGGGTGTGGGTCGTTATCGATGTATGTCGCAGTCACGGTGAAAGTAAGTGTGTTTTGTTTACGTCCGTTCATTGGTGTGTTTTGTGAACGTGACGTTAGTCTGTTCGTTAGTCTGTTTGTTTAGTTCTGTAGTTCGTCATTCGTTCTGTTTGTGATACGTAGTAATTATAATTATTACTACATAGTATATTAAAATAAATGTCAAACTACTATCCCTGCACTGCGCATTGGTCTCCCAACACACACACTCGTGACAGTTTGAAAACGGAACAATTAAAAGAAATGGCAAAAACTTGACGACGAATGAGAATCGTCTTCTACAGGACCAACTTGATTTAGCCCAAACGAATCTGATGAGTTATCTACAAACAGGAGCGTACAACGTGATTACATGCATGTAGTTTTGTTGAACGTTACTCAAAGTAACAATGTTCTGGTCCAAATGCTGCAGACCAAAGACGACCAGTTAATGAACACAATGACCTCAGCAGAACTCACTGAAGTCCTGACCAACTGAATGATGAGAGAACTCAGGTGATGACTAAGCAAGCAGAGGAAATCTCATCACTGAATCTCTCACTTTGCACTCAAGACCTCTACCTGCAAACAATTCTTGTGATGATGTTGCTTCCAGAGGCAGTTTGGAACGGTAGTGAGTGTTGCAACCGAGGAAAGACCTTTTTTTTTTTTACGCGCTACTCACTTCAGCACGCTGCGGTCCCATTCTGTGAGCTTGTGTGTTCTACCACTTCGTGGATGAGCCATTGTTGCTCCTAGACATTTCGACTTCAAAATAACAGCACTTGACCAGGGCAGCTCTAGCAGGGCATACATTTGACAAATTGACTTGTTGGAAAGGTGGCATCCTATGATGGTTCCACGTTGAAAGTCACTGAGCTCTTCAGTAAGGCCCTTCTACTGCCAATGATTGTCTATTGAGATTGAATGGCTGTGTGCTCGATTCTATACACCTGTCAGCAAAGGGTGTGGCTGAAATACCCAAATCCACTAATTTGAACACATACTTTTGTATACAGTTGAAGCTAAAAGTTTACACTTAGGTTGAAAGTCATTAAAGCTTGTTTCTTTTTGTTAGCCATTGGTATGTTTGTGGTGCTAGTCTCCCTGTGTCACCTGTCAGTTACGTTTTACCAACCGGATTACTGTGTTTGTTTAACCCTAGGGGGAATGTACCTGGGGGGGCATAGGATTTGACCTTGTCTATATACATTAGGTAAGGATCTGGTTGGCCACTCACTGTAGTTCTGGAGTAAGTCTAGCCGGTTTATGGGTTAGATCAGTTAGCTGGGGTTTACTTATTGTTGCTTTGTTTTGGTCCCGCCCCTTTCCACAAATAATATGGTAGGTGTTTAGGAGCATTTTGGTTTAACCACGTCAACTTTCTCCTACCTTAATCTCTATTGTTATGTGTTAGTCCTATGTGTAACGAATGCCCTGCGCAGAGCGACGTGCCCTCCTCCTCTCCAGTGATCATCCCCGCCGGCGTTCTAACCGGCGGTCGGGGGAAGATGTTAGCAACACCATCAGGGTCACTATTTAACCTACAGAGTACAGAGTCAATGTGAGGAGGCTATATACAGGGTTACCAGTACAGAGTCAATGTGAGGAGGCTATATACAGGGTTACCAGTACAGAGTCAATGTGAGGAGGCTATATACAGGAAGTACCAGTACAGAGTCAATGTGAGGAGGCTATATACAGGAAGTACCAGTACAGAGTCAATGTGAGGAGGCTATATACAGGAAGTACCAGTACAGAGTCAATGTGAGGAGGCTATATACAGGAAGTACCAGTACAGAGTCAATGTGAGGAGGCTATATACAGGGGTACCAGTACAGAGTCAATGTGAGGAGGCTATATACAGGGTTACCAGTACAGAGTCAATGTGAGGAGGCTATATACAGGGTTACCAGTACAGAGTCAATGTGAGGAGGCTATATACAGGGTTACCAGTACAGAGTCAATGTGAGGAGGCTATATACAGGAAGTACCAGTACAGAGTCAATGTGAGGAGGCTATATACAGGAAGTACCAGTACAGAGTCAATGTGAGGAGGCTATATACAGGAAGTACCAGTACAGAGTCAATGTGAGGAGGCTATATACAGGAAGTACCAGTACAGAGTCAATGTGAGGAGGCTATATACAGGAAGTACCAGTACAGAGTCAATGTGAGGAGGCTATATACAGGAAGTACCAGTACAGAGTCAATGTGAGGAGGCTATATACAGGGGTACCAGTACAGAGTCAATGTGAGGAGGCTATATACAGGGTTACCAGTACAGAGTCAATGTGAGGAGGCTATATACAGGAAGTACCAGTACAGAGTCAATGTGAGGAGGCTATATACAGGGGGTACCAGTACAGAGTCAATGTGAGGAGGCTATATACAGGAAGTACCAGTACAGAGTCAATGTGAGGAGGCTATATACAGGACGTACCAGTACAGAGTCAATGTGAGGAGGCTATATACAGGGGGTACCAGTACAGAGGCAATGTGAGGAGGCTATATACAGGAAGTACCAGTACAGAGTCAATGTGAGGAGGCTATATACAGGTGGTACCAGTACAGAGTCAATGTGAGGAGGCTATATACAGGGGTACCAGTACAGAGTCAATGTGAGGAGGCTATATACAGGAAGTACCAGTACAGAGTCAATGTGAGGAGGCTATATACAGGAAGTACCAGTACAGAGTCAATGTGAGGAGGCTATATACAGGGGTACCAGTACAGAGTCAATGTGAGGAGGCTATATACAGGGTTACCAGTACAGAGTCAATGTGAGGAGGCTATATACAGGAAGTACCAGTACAGAGTCAATGTGAGGAGGCTATATACAGGGGGTACCAGTACAGAGTCAATGTGAGGAGGCTATATACAGGAAGTACCAGTACAGAGTCAATGTGAGGAGGCTATATACAGGAAGTACCAGTACAGAGTCAATGTGAGGAGGCTATATACAGGAAGTACCAGTACAGAGTCAATGTGAGGAGGCTATATACAGGGGTACCAGTACAGAGTCAATGTGAGGAGGCTATATACAGGGTTACCAGTACAGAGTCAATGTGAGGAGGCTATATACAGGAAGTACCAGTACAGAGTCAATGTGAGGAGGCTATATACAGGGGGTACCAGTACAGAGTCAATGTGAGGAGGCTATATACAGGAAGTACCAGTACAGAGTCAATGTGAGGAGGCTATATACAGGACGTACCAGTACAGAGTCAATGTGAGGAGGCTATATACAGGGGGTACCAGTACAGAGGCAATGTGAGGAGGCTATATACAGGAAGTACCAGTACAGAGTCAATGTGAGGAGGCTATATACAGGAAGTACCAGTACAGAGTCAATGTGAGGAGGCTATATACAGGAAGTACCAGTACAGAGTCAATGTGAGGAGGCTATATACAGGGGTACCAGTACAGAGTCAATGTGAGGAGGCTATATACAGGGTTACCAGTACAGAGTCAATGTGAGGAGGCTATATACAGGAAGTACCAGTACAGAGTCAATGTGAGGAGGCTATATACAGGGGTACCAGTACAGAGTCAATGTGAGGAGGCTATATACAGGGTTACCAGTACAGAGTCAATGTGAGGAGGCTATATACAGGAAGTACCAGTACAGAGTCAATGTGAGGAGGCTATATACAGGAAGTACCAGTACAGAGTCAATGTGAGGAGGCTATATACAGGAGGTACCAGTACAGAGTCAATGTGAGGAGGCTATATACAGGGTTACCAGTACAGAGTCAATGTGAGGAGGCTATATACAGGGTTACCAGTACAGAGTCAATGTGAGGAGGCTATATACAGGAAGTACCAGTACAGAGTCAATGTGAGGAGGCTATATACAGGGTTACCAGTACAGAGTCAATGTGAGGAGGCTATATACAGGGTTACCAGTACAGAGTCAATGTGAGGAGGCTATGTACAGGAAGTACCAGTACAGAGTCAATGTGAGGAGGCTATATACAGGGGGTACCAGTACAGAGTCAATGTGAGGAGGCTATATACAGGAAGTACCAGTACAGAGTCAATGTGAGGAGGCTATATACAGGAAGTACCAGTACAGAGTCAATGTGAGGAGGCTATATACAGGGGGTACCAGTACAGAGTCAATGTGAGGAGGCTATATACAGGAAGTACCAGTACAGAGTCAATGTGAGGAGGCTATATACAGGAAGTACCAGTACAGAGTCAATGTGAGGAGGCTATATACAGGAAGTACCAGTACAGAGTCAATGTGAGGAGGCTATATACAGGGGTACCAGTACAGAGTCAATGTGAGGAGGCTATATACAGGGTTACCAGTACAGAGTCAATGTGAGGAGGCTATATACAGGAAGTACCAGTACAGAGTCAATGTGAGGAGGCTATATACAGGAAGTACCAGTACAGAGTCAATGTGAGGAGGCTATATACAGGAGGTACCAGTACAGAGTCAATGTGAGGAGGCTATATACAGGGTTACCAGTACAGAGTCAATGTGAGGAGGCTATATACAGGGTTACCAGTACAGAGTCAATGTGAGGAGGCTATATACAGGAAGTACCAGTACAGAGTCAATGTGAGGAGGCTATATACAGGGTTACCAGTACAGAGTCAATGTGAGGAGGCTATATACAGGGTTACCAGTACAGAGTCAATGTGAGGAGGCTATGTACAGGAAGTACCAGTACAGAGTCAATGTGAGGAGGCTATATACAGGGGGTACCAGTACAGAGTCAATGTGAGGAGGCTATATACAGGAAGTACCAGTACAGAGTCAATGTGAGGAGGCTATATACAGGAAGTACCAGTACAGAGTCAATGTGAGGAGGCTATATACAGGGGGTACCAGTACAGAGTCAATGTGAGGAGGCTATATACAGGAAGTACCAGTACAGAGTCAATGTGAGGAGGCTATATACAGGAAGTACCAGTACAGAGTCAATGTGAGGAGGCTATATACAGGAAGTACCAGTACAGAGTCAATGTGAGGAGGCTATATACAGGGGTACCAGTACAGAGTCAATGTGAGGAGGCTATATACAGGGTTACCAGTACAGAGTCAATGTGAGGAGGCTATATACAGGAAGTACCAGTACAGAGTCAATGTGAGGAGGCTATATACAGGGGTACCAGTACAGAGTCAATGTGAGGAGGCTATATACAGGGTTACCAGTACAGAGTCAATGTGAGGAGGCTATATACAGGAAGTACCAGTACAGAGTCAATGTGAGGAGGCTATATACAGGAAGTACCAGTACAGAGTCAATGTGAGGAGGCTATATACAGGAGGTACCAGTACAGAGTCAATGTGAGGAGGCTATATACAGGGTTACCAGTACAGAGTCAATGTGAGGAGGCTATATACAGGGTTACCAGTACAGAGTCAATGTGAGGAGGCTATATACAGGAAGTACCAGTACAGAGTCAATGTGAGGAGGCTATATACAGGGTTACCAGTACAGAGTCAATGTGAGGAGGCTATATACAGGGTTACCAGTACAGAGTCAATGTGAGGAGGCTATGTACAGGAAGTACCAGTACAGAGTCAATGTGAGGAGGCTATATACAGGGGGTACCAGTACAGAGTCAATGTGAGGAGGCTATATACAGGAAGTACCAGTACAGAGTCAATGTGAGGAGGCTATATACAGGAAGTACCAGTACAGAGTCAATGTGAGGAGGCTATATACAGGGGGTACCAGTACAGAGTCAATGTGAGGAGGCTATATACAGGAAGTACCAGTACAGAGTCAATGTGAGGAGGCTATATACAGGAAGTACCAGTACAGAGTCAATGTGAGGAGGCTATATACAGGGGGTACCAGTACAGAGTCAATGTGAGGAGGCTATATACAGGGGGTACCAGTACAGAGTCAATGTGCGGGGATACAGGTTAGTCGAGGTAATATGTACATGTAGGTAGGGGTAAAGTGACTATATGTAGATAATAAACAGAGTAGCAGCAGTGTTGGTAGTTGAGGTAATATGCACATGTAGGTAGGGGTAAAGTGACTATACATAGATAATAAACAGAGTAGCAGCAGTGTTGGTAGTTGAGGTAATATGTACATGTAGGTAGGGGTAAAGTGACTATACATAGATAATAAACAGAGTAGCAGCAGTGTTGGTAGTTGAGGTAATATGTACATGTAGGTAGGGGTAAAGTGACTATACATAGATAATAAACAGAGTAGCAGCAGTGTTGGTAGTTGAGGTAATATGTACATGTAGGTAGGGGTAAAGTGACTATACATAGATAATAAACAGAGTAGCAGCAGTGTTGGTAGTTGAGGTAATATGTACATGTAGGTAGGGGTAAAGTGACTATACATAGATAATAAACAGAGTAGCAGCAGTGTTGGTAGTTGAGGTAATATGTACATGTAGGTAGGGGTAAAGTGACTATACATAGATAATAAACAGAGTAGCAGCAGTGTTGGTAGTTGAGGTAATATGTACATGTAGGTAGGGGTAAAGTGACTATACATAGATAATAAACAGAGTAGCAGCAGTGTTGGTAGTTGAGGTAATATGTACATGTAGGTAGGGGTAAAGTGACTATACATAGATAATAAACAGAGTAGCAGCAGTGTTGGTAGTTGAGGTAATATGTACATGTAGGTAGGGGTAAAGTGACTATACATAGATAATAAACAGAGTAGCAGCAGTGTTGGTAGTTGAGGTAATATGTACATGTAGGTAGGGGTAAAGTGACTATACATAGATAATAAACAGAGTAGCAGCAGTGTTGGTAGTTGAGGTAATATGTACATGTAGGTAGGGGTAAAGTGACTATACATAGATAATAAACAGAGTAGCAGCAGTGTTGGTAGTTGAGGTAATATGTACATGTAGGTAGGGGTAAAGTGACTATACATAGATAATAAACAGAGTAGCAGCAGTGTTGGTAGTTGAGGTAATATGTACATGTAGGTAGGGGTAAAGTGACTATACATAGATAATAAACAGAGTAGCAGCAGTGTTGGTAGTTGAGGTAATATGTACATGTAGGTAGGGGTAAAGTGACTATACATAGATAATAAACAGAGTAGCAGCAGTGTTGGTAGTTGAGGTAATATGTACATGTAGGTAGGGGTAAAGTGACTATACATAGATAATAAACAGAGTAGCAGCAGTGTTGGTAGTTGAGGTAATATGTACATGTAGGTAGGGGTAAAGTGACTATACATAGATAATAAACAGAGTAGCAGCAGTGTTGGTAGTTGAGGTAATATGTACATGTAGGTAGGGGTAAAGTGACTATACATAGATAATAAACAGAGTAGCAGCAGTGTTGGTAGTTGAGGTAATATGTACATGTAGGTAGGGGTAAAGTGACTATACATAGATAATAAACAGAGTAGCAGCAGTGTTGGTAGTTGAGGTAATATGTACATGTAGGTAGGGGTAAAGTGACTATACATAGATAATAAACAGAGTAGCAGCAGTGTTGGTAGTTGAGGTAATATGTACATGTAGGTAGGGGTAAAGTGACTATACATAGATAATAAACAGAGTAGCAGCAGTGTTGGTAGTTGAGGTAATATGTACATGTAGGTAGGGGTAAAGTGACTATACATAGATAATAAACAGAGTAGCAGCAGTGTTGGTAGTTGAGGTAATATGTACATGTAGGTAGGGGTAAAGTGACTATACATAGATAATAAACAGAGTAGCAGCAGTGTTGGTAGTTGAGGTAATATGTACATGTAGGTAGGGGTAAAGTGACTATACATAGATAATAAACAGAGTAGCAGCAGTGTTGGTAGTTGAGGTAATATGTACATGTAGGTAGGGGTAAAGTGACTATACATAGATAATAAACAGAGTAGCAGCAGTGTTGGTAGTTGAGGTAATATGTACATGTAGGTAGGGGTAAAGTGACTATACATAGATAATAAACAGAGTAGCAGCAGTGTTGGTAGTTGAGGTAATATGTACATGTAGGTAGGGGTAAAGTGACTATACATAGATAATAAACAGAGTAGCAGCAGTGTTGGTAGTTGAGGTAATATGTACATGTAGGTAGGGGTAAAGTGACTATACATAGATAATAAACAGAGTAGCAGCAGTGTTGGTAGTTGAGGTAATATGTACATGTAGGTAGGGGTAAAGTGACTATACATAGATAATAAACAGAGTAGCAGCAGTGTTGGTAGTTGAGGTAATATGTACATGTAGGTAGGGGTAAAGTGACTATACATAGATAATAAACAGAGTAGCAGCAGTGTTGGTAGTTGAGGTAATATGTACATGTAGGTAGGGGTAAAGTGACTATACATAGATAATAAACAGAGTAGCAGCAGTGTTGGTAGTTGAGGTAATATGTACATGTAGGTAGGGGTAAAGTGACTATACATAGATAATAAACAGAGTAGCAGCAGTGTTGGTAGTTGAGGTAATATGTACATGTAGGTAGGGGTAAAGTGACTATACATAGATAATAAACAGAGTAGCAGCAGTGTTGGTAGTTGAGGTAATATGTACATGTAGGTAGGGGTAAAGTGACTATACATAGATAATAAACAGAGTAGCAGCAGTGTTGGTAGTTGAGGTAATATGTACATGTAGGTAGGGGTAAAGTGACTATACATAGATAATAAACAGAGTAGCAGCAGTGTTGGTAGTTGAGGTAATATGTACATGTAGGTAGGGGTAAAGTGACTATACATAGATAATAAACAGAGTAGCAGCAGTGTTGGTAGTTGAGGTAATATGTACATGTAGGTAGGGGTAAAGTGACTATACATAGATAATAAACAGAGTAGCAGCAGTGTTGGTAGTTGAGGTAATATGTACATGTAGGTAGGGGTAAAGTGACTATACATAGATAATAAACAGAGTAGCAGCAGTGTTGGTAGTTGAGGTAATATGTACATGTAGGTAGGGGTAAAGTGACTATACATAGATAATAAACAGAGTAGCAGCAGTGTTGGTAGTTGAGGTAATATGTACATGTAGGTAGGGGTAAAGTGACTATACATAGATAATAAACAGAGTAGCAGCAGTGTTGGTAGTTGAGGTAATATGTACATGTAGGTAGGGGTAAAGTGACTATACATAGATAATAAACAGAGTAGCAGCAGTGTTGGTAGTTGAGGTAATATGTACATGTAGGTAGGGGTAAAGTGACTATACATAGATAATAAACAGAGTAGCAGCAGTGTTGGTAGTTGAGGTAATATGTACATGTAGGTAGGGGTAAAGTGACTATACATAGATAATAAACAGAGTAGCAGCAGTGTTGGTAGTTGAGGTAATATGTACATGTAGGTAGGGGTAAAGTGACTATACATAGATAATAAACAGAGTAGCAGCAGTGTTGGTAGTTGAGGTAATATGTACATGTAGGTAGGGGTAAAGTGACTATACATAGATAATAAACAGAGTAGCAGCAGTGTTGGTAGTTGAGGTAATATGTACATGTAGGTAGGGGTAAAGTGACTATACATAGATAATAAACAGAGTAGCAGCAGTGTTGGTAGTTGAGGTAATATGTACATGTAGGTAGGGGTAAAGTGACTATACATAGATAATAAACAGAGTAGCAGCAGTGTTGGTAGTTGAGGTAATATGTACATGTAGGTAGGGGTAAAGTGACTATACATAGATAATAAACAGAGTAGCAGCAGTGTTGGTAGTTGAGGTAATATGTACATGTAGGTAGGGGTAAAGTGACTATACATAGATAATAAACAGAGTAGCAGCAGTGTTGGTAGTTGAGGTAATATGTACATGTAGGTAGGGGTAAAGTGACTATACATAGATAATAAACAGAGTAGCAGCAGTGTTGGTAGTTGAGGTAATATGTACATGTAGGTAGGGGTAAAGTGACTATACATAGATAATAAACAGAGTAGCAGCAGTGTTGGTAGTTGAGGTAATATGTACATGTAGGTAGGGGTAAAGTGACTATACATAGATAATAAACAGAGTAGCAGCAGTGTTGGTAGTTGAGGTAATATGTACATGTAGGTAGGGGTAAAGTGACTATACATAGATAATAAACAGAGTAGCAGCAGTGTTGGTAGTTGAGGTAATATGTACATGTAGGTAGGGGTAAAGTGACTATACATAGATAATAAACAGAGTAGCAGCAGTGTTGGTAGTTGAGGTAATATGTACATGTAGGTAGGGGTAAAGTGACTATACATAGATAATAAACAGAGTAGCAGCAGTGTTGGTAGTTGAGGTAATATGTACATGTAGGTAGGGGTAAAGTGACTATACATAGATAATAAACAGAGTAGCAGCAGTGTTGGTAGTTGAGGTAATATGTACATGTAGGTAGGGGTAAAGTGACTATACATAGATAATAAACAGAGTAGCAGCAGTGTTGGTAGTTGAGGTAATATGTACATGTAGGTAGGGGTAAAGTGACTATACATAGATAATAAACAGAGTAGCAGCAGTGTTGGTAGTTGAGGTAATATGTACATGTAGGTAGGGGTAAAGTGACTATACATAGATAATAAACAGAGTAGCAGCAGTGTTGGTAGTTGAGGTAATATGTACATGTAGGTAGGGGTAAAGTGACTATACATAGATAATAAACAGAGTAGCAGCAGTGTTGGTAGTTGAGGTAATATGTACATGTAGGTAGGGGTAAAGTGACTATACATAGATAATAAACAGAGTAGCAGCAGTGTTGGTAGTTGAGGTAATATGTACATGTAGGTAGGGGTAAAGTGACTATACATAGATAATAAACAGAGTAGCAGCAGTGTTGGTAGTTGAGGTAATATGTACATGTAGGTAGGGGTAAAGTGACTATACATAGATAATAAACAGAGTAGCAGCAGTGTTGGTAGTTGAGGTAATATGTACATGTAGGTAGGGGTAAAGTGACTATACATAGATAATAAACAGAGTAGCAGCAGTGTTGGTAGTTGAGGTAATATGTACATGTAGGTAGGGGTAAAGTGACTATACATAGATAATAAACAGAGTAGCAGCAGTGTTGGTAGTTGAGGTAATATGTACATGTAGGTAGGGGTAAAGTGACTATACATAGATAATAAACAGAGTAGCAGCAGTGTTGGTAGTTGAGGTAATATGTACATGTAGGTAGGGGTAAAGTGACTATACATAGATAATAAACAGAGTAGCAGCAGTGTTGGTAGTTGAGGTAATATGTACATGTAGGTAGGGGTAAAGTGACTATACATAGATAATAAACAGAGTAGCAGCAGTGTTGGTAGTTGAGGTAATATGTACATGTAGGTAGGGGTAAAGTGACTATACATAGATAATAAACAGAGTAGCAGCAGTGTTGGTAGTTGAGGTAATATGTACATGTAGGTAGGGGTAAAGTGACTATACATAGATAATAAACAGAGTAGCAGCAGTGTTGGTAGTTGAGGTAATATGTACATGTAGGTAGGGGTAAAGTGACTATACATAGATAATAAACAGAGTAGCAGCAGTGTTGGTAGTTGAGGTAATATGTACATGTAGGTAGGGGTAAAGTGACTATACATAGATAATAAACAGAGTAGCAGCAGTGTTGGTAGTTGAGGTAATATGTACATGTAGGTAGGGGTAAAGTGACTATACATAGATAATAAACAGAGTAGCAGCAGTGTTGGTAGTTGAGGTAATATGTACATGTAGGTAGGGGTAAAGTGACTATACATAGATAATAAACAGAGTAGCAGCAGTGTTGGTAGTTGAGGTAATATGTACATGTAGGTAGGGGTAAAGTGACTATACATAGATAATAAACAGAGTAGCAGCAGTGTTGGTAGTTGAGGTAATATGTACATGTAGGTAGGGGTAAAGTGACTATACATAGATAATAAACAGAGTAGCAGCAGTGTTGGTAGTTGAGGTAATATGTACATGTAGGTAGGGGTAAAGTGACTATACATAGATAATAAACAGAGTAGCAGCAGTGTTGGTAGTTGAGGTAATATGTACATGTAGGTAGGGGTAAAGTGACTATACATAGATAATAAACAGAGTAGCAGCAGTGTTGGTAGTTGAGGTAATATGTACATGTAGGTAGGGGTAAAGTGACTATACATAGATAATAAACAGAGTAGCAGCAGTGTTGGTAGTTGAGGTAATATGTACATGTAGGTAGGGGTAAAGTGACTATACATAGATAATAAACAGAGTAGCAGCAGTGTTGGTAGTTGAGGTAATATGTACATGTAGGTAGGGGTAAAGTGACTATACATAGATAATAAACAGAGTAGCAGCAGTGTTGGTAGTTGAGGTAATATGTACATGTAGGTAGGGGTAAAGTGACTATACATAGATAATAAACAGAGTAGCAGCAGTGTTGGTAGTTGAGGTAATATGTACATGTAGGTAGGGGTAAAGTGACTATACATAGATAATAAACAGAGTAGCAGCAGTGTTGGTAGTTGAGGTAATATGTACATGTAGGTAGGGGTAAAGTGACTATACATAGATAATAAACAGAGTAGCAGCAGTGTTGGTAGTTGAGGTAATATGTACATGTAGGTAGGGGTAAAGTGACTATACATAGATAATAAACAGAGTAGCAGCAGTGTTGGTAGTTGAGGTAATATGTACATGTAGGTAGGGGTAAAGTGACTATACATAGATAATAAACAGAGTAGCAGCAGTGTTGGTAGTTGAGGTAATATGTACATGTAGGTAGGGGTAAAGTGACTATACATAGATAATAAACAGAGTAGCAGCAGTGTTGGTAGTTGAGGTAATATGTACATGTAGGTAGGGGTAAAGTGACTATACATAGATAATAAACAGAGTAGCAGCAGTGTTGGTAGTTGAGGTAATATGTACATGTAGGTAGGGGTAAAGTGACTATACATAGATAATAAACAGAGTAGCAGCAGTGTTGGTAGTTGAGGTAATATGTACATGTAGGTAGGGGTAAAGTGACTATACATAGATAATAAACAGAGTAGCAGCAGTGTTGGTAGTTGAGGTAATATGTACATGTAGGTAGGGGTAAAGTGACTATACATAGATAATAAACAGAGTAGCAGCAGTGTTGGTAGTTGAGGTAATATGTACATGTAGGTAGGGGTAAAGTGACTATACATAGATAATAAACAGAGTAGCAGCAGTGTTGGTAGTTGAGGTAATATGTACATGTAGGTAGGGGTAAAGTGACTATACATAGATAATAAACAGAGTAGCAGCAGTGTTGGTAGTTGAGGTAATATGTACATGTAGGTAGGGGTAAAGTGACTATACATAGATAATAAACAGAGTAGCAGCAGTGTTGGTAGTTGAGGTAATATGTACATGTAGGTAGGGGTAAAGTGACTATACATAGATAATAAACAGAGTAGCAGCAGTGTTGGTAGTTGAGGTAATATGTACATGTAGGTAGGGGTAAAGTGACTATACATAGATAATAAACAGAGTAGCAGCAGTGTTGGTAGTTGAGGTAATATGTACATGTAGGTAGGGGTAAAGTGACTATACATAGATAATAAACAGAGTAGCAGCAGTGTTGGTAGTTGAGGTAATATGTACATGTAGGTAGGGGTAAAGTGACTATACATAGATAATAAACAGAGTAGCAGCAGTGTTGGTAGTTGAGGTAATATGTACATGTAGGTAGGGGTAAAGTGACTATACATAGATAATAAACAGAGTAGCAGCAGTGTTGGTAGTTGAGGTAATATGTACATGTAGGTAGGGGTAAAGTGACTATACATAGATAATAAACAGAGTAGCAGCAGTGTTGGTAGTTGAGGTAATATGTACATGTAGGTAGGGGTAAAGTGACTATACATAGATAATAAACAGAGTAGCAGCAGTGTTGGTAGTTGAGGTAATATGTACATGTAGGTAGGGGTAAAGTGACTATACATAGATAATAAACAGAGTAGCAGCAGTGTTGGTAGTTGAGGTAATATGTACATGTAGGTAGGGGTAAAGTGACTATACATAGATAATAAACAGAGTAGCAGCAGTGTTGGTAGTTGAGGTAATATGTACATGTAGGTAGGGGTAAAGTGACTATACATAGATAATAAACAGAGTAGCAGCAGTGTTGGTAGTTGAGGTAATATGTACATGTAGGTAGGGGTAAAGTGACTATACATAGATAATAAACAGAGTAGCAGCAGTGTTGGTAGTTGAGGTAATATGTACATGTAGGTAGGGGTAAAGTGACTATACATAGATAATAAACAGAGTAGCAGCAGTGTTGGTAGTTGAGGTAATATGTACATGTAGGTAGGGGTAAAGTGACTATACATAGATAATAAACAGAGTAGCAGCAGTGTTGGTAGTTGAGGTAATATGTACATGTAGGTAGGGGTAAAGTGACTATACATAGATAATAAACAGAGTAGCAGCAGTGTTGGTAGTTGAGGTAATATGTACATGTAGGTAGGGGTAAAGTGACTATACATAGATAATAAACAGAGTAGCAGCAGTGTTGGTAGTTGAGGTAATATGTACATGTAGGTAGGGGTAAAGTGACTATACATAGATAATAAACAGAGTAGCAGCAGTGTTGGTAGTTGAGGTAATATGTACATGTAGGTAGGGGTAAAGTGACTATACATAGATAATAAACAGAGTAGCAGCAGTGTTGGTAGTTGAGGTAATATGTACATGTAGGTAGGGGTAAAGTGACTATACATAGATAATAAACAGAGTAGCAGCAGTGTTGGTAGTTGAGGTAATATGTACATGTAGGTAGGGGTAAAGTGACTATACATAGATAATAAACAGAGTAGCAGCAGTGTTGGTAGTTGAGGTAATATGTACATGTAGGTAGGGGTAAAGTGACTATACATAGATAATAAACAGAGTAGCAGCAGTGTTGGTAGTTGAGGTAATATGTACATGTAGGTAGGGGTAAAGTGACTATACATAGATAATAAACAGAGTAGCAGCAGTGTTGGTAGTTGAGGTAATATGTACATGTAGGTAGGGGTAAAGTGACTATACATAGATAATAAACAGAGTAGCAGCAGTGTTGGTAGTTGAGGTAATATGTACATGTAGGTAGGGGTAAAGTGACTATACATAGATAATAAACAGAGTAGCAGCAGTGTTGGTAGTTGAGGTAATATGTACATGTAGGTAGGGGTAAAGTGACTATACATAGATAATAAACAGAGTAGCAGCAGTGTTGGTAGTTGAGGTAATATGTACATGTAGGTAGGGGTAAAGTGACTATACATAGATAATAAACAGAGTAGCAGCAGTGTTGGTAGTTGAGGTAATATGTACATGTAGGTAGGGGTAAAGTGACTATACATAGATAATAAACAGAGTAGCAGCAGTGTTGGTAGTTGAGGTAATATGTACATGTAGGTAGGGGTAAAGTGACTATACATAGATAATAAACAGAGTAGCAGCAGTGTTGGTAGTTGAGGTAATATGTACATGTAGGTAGGGGTAAAGTGACTATACATAGATAATAAACAGAGTAGCAGCAGTGTTGGTAGTTGAGGTAATATGTACATGTAGGTAGGGGTAAAGTGACTATACATAGATAATAAACAGAGTAGCAGCAGTGTTGGTAGTTGAGGTAATATGTACATGTAGGTAGGGGTAAAGTGACTATACATAGATAATAAACAGAGTAGCAGCAGTGTTGGTAGTTGAGGTAATATGTACATGTAGGTAGGGGTAAAGTGACTATACATAGATAATAAACAGAGTAGCAGCAGTGTTGGTAGTTGAGGTAATATGTACATGTAGGTAGGGGTAAAGTGACTATACATAGATAATAAACAGAGTAGCAGCAGTGTTGGTAGTTGAGGTAATATGTACATGTAGGTAGGGGTAAAGTGACTATACATAGATAATAAACAGAGTAGCAGCAGTGTTGGTAGTTGAGGTAATATGTACATGTAGGTAGGGGTAAAGTGACTATACATAGATAATAAACAGAGTAGCAGCAGTGTTGGTAGTTGAGGTAATATGTACATGTAGGTAGGGGTAAAGTGACTATACATAGATAATAAACAGAGTAGCAGCAGTGTTGGTAGTTGAGGTAATATGTACATGTAGGTAGGGGTAAAGTGACTATACATAGATAATAAACAGAGTAGCAGCAGTGTTGGTAGTTGAGGTAATATGTACATGTAGGTAGGGGTAAAGTGACTATACATAGATAATAAACAGAGTAGCAGCAGTGTTGGTAGTTGAGGTAATATGTACATGTAGGTAGGGGTAAAGTGACTATACATAGATAATAAACAGAGTAGCAGCAGTGTTGGTAGTTGAGGTAATATGTACATGTAGGTAGGGGTAAAGTGACTATACATAGATAATAAACAGAGTAGCAGCAGTGTTGGTAGTTGAGGTAATATGTACATGTAGGTAGGGGTAAAGTGACTATACATAGATAATAAACAGAGTAGCAGCAGTGTTGGTAGTTGAGGTAATATGTACATGTAGGTAGGGGTAAAGTGACTATACATAGATAATAAACAGAGTAGCAGCAGTGTTGGTAGTTGAGGTAATATGTACATGTAGGTAGGGGTAAAGTGACTATACATAGATAATAAACAGAGTAGCAGCAGTGTTGGTAGTTGAGGTAATATGTACATGTAGGTAGGGGTAAAGTGACTATACATAGATAATAAACAGAGTAGCAGCAGTGTTGGTAGTTGAGGTAATATGTACATGTAGGTAGGGGTAAAGTGACTATACATAGATAATAAACAGAGTAGCAGCAGTGTTGGTAGTTGAGGTAATATGTACATGTAGGTAGGGGTAAAGTGACTATACATAGATAATAAACAGAGTAGCAGCAGTGTTGGTAGTTGAGGTAATATGTACATGTAGGTAGGGGTAAAGTGACTATACATAGATAATAAACAGAGTAGCAGCAGTGTTGGTAGTTGAGGTAATATGTACATGTAGGTAGGGGTAAAGTGACTATACATAGATAATAAACAGAGTAGCAGCAGTGTTGGTAGTTGAGGTAATATGTACATGTAGGTAGGGGTAAAGTGACTATACATAGATAATAAACAGAGTAGCAGCAGTGTTGGTAGTTGAGGTAATATGTACATGTAGGTAGGGGTAAAGTGACTATACATAGATAATAAACAGAGTAGCAGCAGTGTTGGTAGTTGAGGTAATATGTACATGTAGGTAGGGGTAAAGTGACTATACATAGATAATAAACAGAGTAGCAGCAGTGTTGGTAGTTGAGGTAATATGTACATGTAGGTAGGGGTAAAGTGACTATACATAGATAATAAACAGAGTAGCAGCAGTGTTGGTAGTTGAGGTAATATGTACATGTAGGTAGGGGTAAAGTGACTATACATAGATAATAAACAGAGTAGCAGCAGTGTTGGTAGTTGAGGTAATATGTACATGTAGGTAGGGGTAAAGTGACTATACATAGATAATAAACAGAGTAGCAGCAGTGTTGGTAGTTGAGGTAATATGTACATGTAGGTAGGGGTAAAGTGACTATACATAGATAATAAACAGAGTAGCAGCAGTGTTGGTAGTTGAGGTAATATGTACATGTAGGTAGGGGTAAAGTGACTATACATAGATAATAAACAGAGTAGCAGCAGTGTTGGTAGTTGAGGTAATATGTACATGTAGGTAGGGGTAAAGTGACTATACATAGATAATAAACAGAGTAAAAGCAGTGTTGGTAGTTGAGGTAATATGTACATGTAGGTAGGGGTAAAGTGACTATACATAGATAATAAACAGAGTAGCAGCAGTGTTGGTAGTTGAGGTAATATGTACATGTAGGTAGGGGTAAAGTGACTATACATAGATAATAAACAGAGTAGCAGCAGTGTTGGTAGTTGAGGTAATATGTACATGTAGGTAGGGGTAAAGTGACTATACATAGATAATAAACAGAGTAGCAGCAGTGTTGGTAGTTGAGGTAATATGTACATGTAGGTAGGGGTAAAGTGACTATACATAGATAATAAACAGAGTAAAAGCAGTGTTGGTAGTTGAGGTAATATGTACATGTAGGTAGGGGTAAAGTGACTATACATAGATAATAAACAGAGTAGCAGCAGTGTTGGTAGTTGAGGTAATATGTACATGTAGGTAGGGGTAAAGTGACTATACATAGATAATAAACAGAGTAGCAGCAGTGTTGGTAGTTGAGGTAATATGTACATGTAGGTAGGGGTAAAGTGACTATACATAGATAATAAACAGAGTAGCAGCAGTGTTGGTAGTTGAGGTAATATGTACATGTAGGTAGGGGTAAAGTGACTATACATAGATAATAAACAGAGTAGCAGCAGTGTTGGTAGTTGAGGTAATATGTACATGTAGGTAGGGGTAAAGTGACTATACATAGATAATAAACAGAGTAGCAGCAGTGTTGGTAGTTGAGGTAATATGTACATGTAGGTAGGGGTAAAGTGACTAGTCAATCAGGATAGATAATATACAGATAATCTCCCTCCGTCTCCCCCTCTCCCTCCGCCTCTCCCCTCCCTCCCTCCTTCTCTCTCCCCTCCCTCCATCTCTATCCTCTCCTTCTGTCTCTCCCCTCTCCCTCCGTCTCTCCCCTCTCCTTCTGTCTCTCCCCTCCTTCCTTCTCTCCCCTCTCCCTCCGTCTCCCCCCTCTCCCTCCGCCTCTCCCCTCCCTCCCTCCTTCTCTCTCCCCTCCCTCCCTCCATCTCTATCCTCTCCCTCTGTCTCTCCCCTCCTTCTGTCTCTCCCCTCTCCCTCCGTCTCTCCCCTCTCCTTCTGTCTCTCCCCTCCTTCCTTCTCTCCCCTCCTTCCTTCTCTCCCCTCTCCCTCCGTCTCTCCCCTCTCCTTCTGTCTCTCCCCTCCTTCCTTCTCTCCCCTCTCCCTCTGTCTCTCTCCTCTCCCTCTGTCTCTCCCCTCTCCCTCCGTCTCTCCCCTCTCCCTCGGTTTCTCCTTCCGTCTCCCCCTCTCCCTCAGGCTCAGTGACAGTAGCCTTAGGCCTGAGATAAAGAGTGCGCACCACACACACACACACACACACACACTCACACACTCACACACTCACACACTCACACACTCACACACTCACACACTCACACACTCAAATACACATGGCAGAAGAGAAGTGACATCCTGTCAAAACAATAGTTTAGTACAACACCAATAAGACCCTGTCTGATCTCAGCTGTTGTACAACACCAATAAGACCCTGTCTGATCTCAGCTGTTGTACAACACCAATAAGACCCTGTCTGATCTCAGCTGTTGTACAACACCAATAAGACCCTGTCTGATCTCAGCTGTTGTACAACACCAATAAGACCCTGTCTGATCTCAGCTTACCAACCTATAGACCAGCTTAGCTTCTCATATAGACATATGAGAAGCTATAGACCAGCTTCTCATATGTGAGAGATAGAGAAAGTGTGTGTGTGTGGACGTTTGCAGGACTGATGTCTAACCACCAGGAGGGAGTGTAGAGAGGGAAGGGTATGAACAGAAAACATGGAGGAGAGGGAAGAGAGGGGTGGAGAGGAATAGAGGACACAAAGTAGAGGAGGGAAGGAAAGGAGGAGATGGGAGAAAGAGGAGAGGAGGGAATGAGAGGAGAGAGGAGAGAGGAAGAGAGAGAGAGAGAGAGAGAGAGAGAGAGAGGAGAGGAGAGACCACAGTAGTGTATGGAAGCATAAGTTGGAAGTACCATCATCAGTGAATAAGGTGGAAGTACCATCATCAGTGAATAAGGTGGAAGTACCATCATCAGTGAATAAGGTGGAAGTACCATCATCAGTGAATAAGGTGGAAGTACCATCATCAATGAATAAGGTGGAAGTACCATCATCAATGAATAAGGTGGAAGTACCATCATCAATGAATAAGGTGGAAGTACCATCATCAGTGAATAAGGTGGAAGTACCATCATCAGTGAATAAGGTGGAAGTACCATCATCAGTGACTAAGGTGGAAGTACCATCATCAGTGAATAAGGTGGAAGTACCATCATCAGTGAATAAGGTGGAAGTACCATCATCAGTGCGCCGCATCTCAAAGAAAACCATTAGTAACACACTACGCCGTCATGGATTAAAATCCTGCAGCGCACGCAAGGTCCCCCTGCTCAAGCCAGCGCATGTCCAGGCCCGTCTGAAGTTTGCCAATGACCATCTGGATGATCCAGAGGAGGAATGGGAGAAGTTCATGTGGTCTGATGAGACAAAAATAGAGCTTTTTGGTCTAAACTCCACTCGCCGTGTTTGGAGGAAGAAGAAGGATGAGTACAACCCCAAGAACACCATCCCAACCGTGAAGCATGGAGGTGGAAACATCATTCTTTGGGGATGCTTTTCTGCAAAGGGGACAGGACGACTGCACTGTATTGAGGGGAGGATGGATGGGGCCATGTATCGCGAGATCTTGGCCAACAACCTCCTTCCCTCAGTAAGAGCATTGAAGATGGGTCGTGGCTGGGTCTTCCAGCATGACAATGACCCGAAACACACAGCCTGGGCAACTAAGGAGTGGCTCCGTAAGAAGCGTCTCAAGGTCCTGGAGTGGCCTAGCCAGTCTCCAGACCTGAACCCAATAGAAAATCTTTGGAGGGAGCTGAAAGTCTGTATTGCCCAGCGACAGCCCCGAAACCTGAAGGATCTGGATGGAGGAGTGGGCCAAAATCCCTGCTGCAGTGTGTGCAAACCTGGTCAAGAACTACAGGAAACGTATGATCTCTGTAATTGCAAACAAAGGTTTCTGTACCAAATATTAAGTTCTGCTTTTCTGATGTATCAAATACTTATGTCTTGCAATAAAATACAAATTAATTACTTAAAAATCATACAATGTGATTTTCTGGATTTTTGTTTTAGATTCCGTCACTCACAGTTGAAGAGTACCTATGATAAAAATTACAGACTTCTACATGCTTTGTAAGTAGGAAAACCTGCAAAATCGGCAGTGTATGAAATACTTGTTCTCCCCACTGTATATGTTAAATAGACCTGAGCTCAAGCTACCTCGCTCAATTCCAAATCCAATGTTTCAGAAATAATCAATTAAAAATAAAAATAAATGAATTAAACACAAACTGTATCTCTCCGTCTCTATTAGACATTTTAAGTTAACATGACAACTCCACCAGCTAGGCCTAAAGTATAGTTTAAGTTAACATGACAACTCCACCAGCTAGGCCTATAGTATAGTTAAAGTTAACATGACAACTCCACCAGCTAGGCCTATAGTATAGTTAAAGTTAACATGACAACTCCACCAGCTAGGCCTATAGTATCGTTAAAGTTAACATGACAACTCCACCAGCTAGGCCTATAGTATAGTTAAAGTTAACATGACAACTCCACCAGCTAGGCCTATAGTATAGTTAAAGTATGGCTGACCCTATAGTATAGTTATAGTATGGCTGACCCTGACCCTATAGTATAGTTATAGTATGGCTGACCCTGACCCTATAGTATAGTTATAGTATGGCTGACCCTGACCCTATAGTATAGTTATAGTATTGCTGACCCTGACCCTATAGTATAGTTAAAGTATGGCTGACCCTGACCCTATAGTATAGTTATAGCATGGCTGACCCTAACCCTGACCCTATAGTATAGTTATAGTATGGCTGACCCTGACCCTATAGTATGGTTATAGTATGGCTGACCCTAACCCTATAGTATAGTTATAGTATGGCTGACCCTGACCCTATAGTATAGTTATAGTATGGCTGACCCTAACCCTATAGTATAGTTATAGTATGGCTGACTCTGACCCTATAGTATAGTTATAGTATGGCTGACCCTAACCCTGACCCTATAGTATAGTTATAGTATGGCTGACCCTGACCCTATAGTATAGTTATAGTATGGCTGACCCTGACCCTATAGTATAGTTCAAGTATGGCTGACCCTGACCCTATAGTATAGTTATAGTATGGCTGACCCTAACCCTGACCCTATAGTATAGTTATAGTATGGCTGACCCTAACCCTATAGTATAGTTATAGTATGGCTGACCCTGACCCTATAGTATAGTTAAAGTATGGCTGACCCTAACCCTATAGTATAGTTATAGTATGGCTGACCCTAACCCTGACCCTATAGTATAGTTATAGTATGGCTGACCCTAACCCTATAGTATAGTTATAGTATGGCTGACCCTGACCCTATAGTATAGTTATAATATGGCTGACCCTAACCCTATAGTATAGTTATAGTATGGCTGACCCTAACCCTATAGTATAGTTAAAGTATGGCTGACCCTAACCCTGACCCTATAGTATAGTTATAGTATGGCTGACCCTAACCCTATAGTATAGTTATGGTATGGCTGACCCTGACCCTATAGTATAGTTCAAGTATGGCTGACCCTGACCCTATAGTATAGTTATAGTATGGCTGACCCTGACCCTATAGTATAGTTAAAGTATGGCTGACCCTAACCCTGACCCTATAGTATAGTTGTAGTATAGCTGACCCTGACCCTATAGTATAGTTATAGCATGGCTGACCCTAACCCTGACCCTATAGTATAGTTATAGTATGGCTGACCCTGACCCTATAGTCTAGTTATAGTATGGCTGACCCTGACCCTATAGTATAGTACAGACAGACAGACAGACAGACAGACAGACAGACAGACAGACAGACAGACAGACAGACAGACAGACAGACAGGGATCAATATATAATAAATGTGTGTTTGTGTGGTTGTGGGTGTGTGTGTGTGTGTGTACTACCTGGCCAGCAGTGGTAACAGGCTCTGAGGCCTTTAATGGGGTTTAGCCTGAGGCTGTTTTATTAAGATGTTGGCTTTCCCTGCTGCCTGCGCAGCTGACACCATTCCCTACTGGTCCCTCCTCCCTCCTTCCTCCCCCAGCATCACACACACACCCACCCTGCCCTCGGCTTCGCTCAAATTCCCTTCTACCCCCACCTCCCCTCAACCACCCCCCCTCCTCACACACACCCTTAGAATGCCCCTCCACCCCCCCTCTCCACTGCCATCCCTAATCAGCTCCACCTCCATCTACTGGGTCATTGGTGTGTGTGTGTGTGTGTGTGTGTGTGTGTGTGTGTGTGTGTGTGTGCGCGCGCACCTGTGTGTGTGTGCGTGCGCACCTGTGTGTGTGCGCGTGCGCACCTGTGTGTGTGTGTGCACCTGTGTGTGTGTGTGTGCACCTGTGTGTGTGTGTGTGCACCTGTGTGTGTGTGTGTGTGTGCACCTGTGTGTGTGTGTGTGTGTGCACCTGTGTGTGTGTGTGCACCTGTGTGTGTGTGTGTGTGCACCTGTGTGTGTGTGTGCGCCTGTGTGTGTGTGCGTGCACCTGTGTTCACAGCATCTTAATGATAACTAGCTAGCTACCTGTGTTCACAGCATCTTAATGATAACTAGCTAGCTACCTGTGTTCACAGCATCTTAATGATAACTAGCTAGCTATCTGTTTTCACAGCATCTTAATGATAACTAGCTAGCTACCTGTTTTCACAGCATCTTAATGATAACTAGCTAGCTACCTGTTTTCACAGCATCTCAATGATAACTAGCTAGCTACCTGTTTTCACAGCATCTCAATGATAACTAGCTAGCTACCTGTTTTCACAGCGTCTCAATGATAACTATCTAGCTACCTGTTTTCACAGCGTCTTAATGATAACTAGCTAGCTACCTGTTTTCACAGCGTCTCAATGATAACTAGCTAGCTACCTGTTTTCACAGCGTCTTAATGATAACTAGCTAGCTACCTGTGTTCACAGCGTCTTAATGATAACTAGATAGCTACCTGTGTTCACAGCGTCTTAATGATAACTAGCTAGCTACCTGTGTTCACAGCGTCTTAATGATAACTAGCTAGCTACCTGTGTTCACAGCGTCTTAATGATAACTAGCTAGCTACCTGTGTTCACAGCGTCTTAATGATAACTAGCTAGCTACCTGTTTTCACAGCGTCTTAATGATACCTAGATAGCTACCTGTTTTCACAGCGTCTCAATGATAACTAGCTAGCTACCTGTTTTCACAGCATCTTAATGATAACTAGCTAGCTACCTGTGTTCACAGCATCTTAATGATAACTAGCTAGCTACCTGTTTTCACAGCATCTTAATGATAACTAGCTAGCTACCTGTTTTCACAGCATCTTAATGATAACTAGCTAGCTACCTGTTTTCACAGCGTCTTAATGATAACTAGCTAGCTACCTGTTTTCACAGCATCTTAATGATAACTAGCTAGCTACCTGTTTTCACAGCATCTTAATGATAACTAGCTAGCTACCTGTGTTCACAGCATCTTAATGATAACTAGCTAGCTACCTGTTTTCACAGCATCTTAATGATAACTAGCTAGCTACCTGTTTTCACAGCATCTTAATGATAACTAGCTAGCTACCTGTTTTCACAGCATCTTAATGATAACTAGCTAGCTACCTGTTTTCAGTGTGTTCTCCAGGCCCAGTCTTGTGAGTGTGAGAGACCTGAGTGTGTTCTCCAGGCCCAGTCTTGAGTGCTTTTCCTCTTTCCCATGTTAGGCTGTTCTGATTGGCCGACCCAGGGGATCCCAGATATCATGTTTAGCCCCAAACCAACATGCATCCCTCATCCTGCACAGCCCGCCCTGTGTGTGTGTGTGTGTGTGTGTGTGTGTGTGTGTGTGTGTGTGTCAGAGCGGGGTCTGTGCGTTCAGGCGATCACAGTCTCTGCTCTTTCAGCTAAAGTGGTTCCGTCTACACAGGATAGGCTGATGGGGTGTGACATCACGGCACTTTGTTTTATATTTTAAAGATGAGCCCAGAGCCTTCACTTCTCCTTAATGAGCCTAGGTGCCCACACACTACTCAGCGTGAGTGAGTGAGTGAGTCAGTGAGTGAGTGAGATTCATAGCTTGCATCCATACTGTTCTTAAAACCTCTTAACCACACCCCTTTTACCCATAACGCCCCTGGTGTTTTTCTTCCCTCAACCCCCTTTCTGTCTCTTCTTTGGACAGGTGATGGTGTGTTGTTGTGTCAATGCTAATGGAAGCTGGTGTGTGTATGTTTCCCGTCCTACGCTGAGAGGCCATGTTGTGTGTCGTGGCGCAGCTAGCTTGCAGGCCGCGTTGTGAAGAATAGAGCATCTAGCTAGCAGGCTGTGTTGTGAGGCGTAAAGCTGCTAGCAGACTGTGTTGTGAGGCATAGAGCAGCTAGCTAGCAGGCTGTGTTGTGAGGCGTAAAGCAGCTAGCAGGCTGTGTTGTGAGGCGTAAAGCTGCTAGCAGGCTGTGTTGTGATGCGTAGAGCAGCTAACTAGCAGGCTGTGTTGTGAGGCGTAGAGCAGCTAGCTAGCAGGCTGTGTTGTGAGGCGTAAAGCTGCTAGCTAGCAGGCTGTGTTGTGAGGCATAGAGCAGCTAGCAGGCTGTGTTGTGAGGCATAGAGCTGCTAGTAGGATGTGTTGTGAGGTGTAGAGCAGCTAGCTAGCAGGCTGTGTTGTGAGGCGTAGAGCAGCTATCTAGCAGGCTGTGTTGTGAGGCGTAGAGCAGCTATCTAGCAGGCTGTGTTGTGAGGCGTAGAGCAGCTACCTAACAGGCTGTGTTGTGAGGCGTAAAGCTGCTAGCAGGCTGTATTGTGAGGCGTAAAGCTGCTAGCAGGCTGTGTTTTGAGGCGTAGAACAGCTAGCTAGCAGGCTGTGTTTTGAGGCGTAGAACAGCTAGCTAGCAGGCTGTGTTTTGAGGCGTAGAACAGCTAGCTAGCAGGCTGTGTTGTGAGGCGTAAAGCTGCTAGCTAGCAGGCTGTGTTGTGAGGCGTAGAGCAGCTAGCAGGCTGTGTTGTGAGGCGTAAAGCAGCTAGCTAGCAGGCTGTGTTGTGAGGCGTAAAACTGCTAGCTAGCAGGCTTTGTTGTTCGGCGTAGAACAGCTAGCAGGCTGTGATGTGAGGCGTAGAGCAGCTAGCTAGCAGGCTGTGTTGTGAGGCGCAGCGCTGCTAGCAGGCTGTGTTGTGAGGCGTAGAGCAGCTAGCTAGCAGGCTGTGTTGACATAGTGCTAGTTAGAGTATCTTTAGCCGTCATTAGCCTCAGCAAGGCACAATGCTCCAACAGCCAGCAATTAATTTGCTAATCCGGTTAATCCGGCTAATCCGCTAATAGAGCTAATTTTATATAACTGGGGAGGCTGTTCAATCTGCTTTCCCTAGGAACACACACACACACACTTCTTATGAGCATATATATGAGCATACATATCCGCCTTCATAATGTCTTAATGTCATCATAATAATGGTCCTGATTAAATAACAGCTATTTATAGTGTTGCTATAGGTTACTGTAAACACTATAATAAGTAACGAGCAATGCAGCTGTTTAAGAAACATGTTAGCGTTACAAACATATCACGCTGTCCACTGATTCAGCATCAAATAATCAGGATTATAACCCTCATTCCTGTCCTGTCTGATGTGTTTGTTTGAGAAGCATAGAATAAGATACCAATTACAGCACTCAAACTTTGGGCAGAGTATTGGGAGACATTTTGAAAGACTGGGTTGTGTGTGTGGTAGTGAGAGATGGAGTGTGTGTGAGATTAGAGAAACCAACACTAATGAGCTAGCGCTTTGAAGCTAACCTCCCGGCAACTGACCCTCTCTGCCAAGTCATTAGGTGACCTGCAGACTGTCTGATTAAACTGCTTTTGATACACATTTTAAAGATTTTCTATTTTTGTAGCATTTAAATTTCCCTTCACTCCTCAAACTCTACTCTCATAAAGTAACCTGTCAACATTTAGTGTCTCCTCTCCTCTCAGTGTCTCCTCTCCTCTCAGTGTCTCCTCTCCCCAGTGTCTCCTCTCCTCTCAGTATCTCCTCTCCTCTCAGTGTCTCCTCTCCTCTGTGTCTCCTCTCCTCTCAGTGTCACCTCTCCTCTCAGTGTCTCCTCTCCCCAGTGTCTCATCTCCTCTCAGTATCTCCTCTCCTCTCAGTGTCTCCTCTCCTCTCAGTGTCTCCTCTCCGCTGTGTCTCCTCTCCTCTCAGTGTCTCCTATCAGTGTCTCCTCTCCTCTCAGTGTCTCATCTCCTCTCAGTATCTCCTCTCCTCTCAGTGTCTCCTCTCCTCTCAGTGTCTCCTCTCCCCAGTGTCTCATCTCCTCTCAGTATCTCCTCTCCTCTCAGTGTCTCCTCTCCTCTGTGTCTCCTCTCCTCTGTGTCTCCTCTCCTCTCAGTGTCACCTCTCCTCTCAGTGTCTCCTCTCCCCAGTGTCTCATCTCCTCTCAGTATCTCCTCTCCTCTCAGTGTCTCCTCTCCTCTCAGTGTCTCCTCTCCTCTCAGTGTCTCCTCTCCTCTCAGTGTCTCCTCTCCGCTGTGTCTCCTCTCCTCTCAGTGTCTCCTATCAGTGTCTCCTCTCCTCTCAGTGTCTCATCTCCTCTCAGTATCTCCTCTCCTCTCAGTATCTCCTCTCCTCTCAGTGTCTCCTCTCCTCTTAGTGTCTCCTCTCCTCTTAGTGTTTCCTCTCCTCTCAGTGTCTCCTCTCCTCTCAGTGTCTCCTCTCCCCAGTGTCTCATCTCCTCTCAGTATCTCTTCTCCTCTGTGTCTCCTCTCCTCTCAGTGTCTCCTCTCCTCTCAGTGTCTCCTCTCCTCTCAGTGTCTGATATCCCTCAGTATCTCCTCTCCTCTCAGTATCTCCTCTCCTCTCAGTATCTCCTCTCCTCTCAGTGTCTCCTCTCCTCTCAGTGTCTCCTCTCCTCTCAGTGTCTCCTCTCCTCTCAGTGTCTCATCTCCTCTCAGTGTCTCCTCTCCTCTCAGTGTCTCCTCTCCTCTCAGTGTCTCCTCTCCTCTCAGTGTCTCCTCTCCTCTAAGTAGCTCCTCTCCTCTCAGTATCTCCTCTCCTCTCAGTGTCTCCTCTACTCTCAGTGTCTCCTCTCCCCAGTGACTCCTCTCCTCTCAGTGTCTCCTCTCCTCTCAGTGTCTCCTCTACTCCCAGTGTCTCATCTCCTCCCAGTGTCTCCTCTCCTCTTAGTGTCTTTTCTACTCTCAGAACTCTCCTCTACTCTCAGTGTCTCCTCTCCTCTCAGTGTCTCCTCTCCTCTCAGTATCTCCTCTCCTCTCCTCTCAGTGTCTCCTCTCCTCTCAATGTGTCATCTCCTCTCCTCTCCTTTCAGTGTTTCCTCTCACCTCAGTGTCTCCTCTCCTCTCCACTCCTCTCAGTGTCTCCTCTCCTCTCAGTGTCTCCTCTCCTCTCAGTGTCTCCTCTCCTCTCAATGTCTCATCTCCACTCCTCTCCTCTCCTCTCCTCTCCTCTCCTCTCAGTGTCTCCTCTCCTCTCAGTATCTCCTCTCCTCTCATTGTCTCATCTCCTCTCAGTGTCTCCTCTCCTATCAGTGTCTCCTCTCCTTTCAGTGTTTCCTCTCCTCTCAGTATCTCCTCTCAGTATCTCCTCTCCTCTCCTCTCAGTGTTGCCTCTCCTCTCAGTATCTCCTCTCCTCTCCTCTCCTCTCCTCTCCTCTCCTCTCCTCTCCTCTCCTCTCCTCTCCTCTCCTCTCCTCTCCTCTCCTCTCCTCTCCTCTCCTCTCCTCTCCTCTCCTCTCCTCTCATCTCATCTCAGTGTCTCATCTCCTCTGTGTCTCCTCTCCTCTCAGTGTCACCTCTCCTCTCAGTGTCTGCTCTCCTCTCAGTGTCTTCTCTCCTCTCAGTGTCTCCTCTCCTCTCAATGTCTCATCTCTCCTCTCCTCTCAGTGTCTCCTCTCACCTCAGTTCTCATCTCCTCTCCTCTCAGTGTCTCCTCTCCTCTCAGTATCTCCTCTCCTCTCCTCTCAGTGTCTCCTCTCCTCTCATTGTCTCATCTCCTCTCCTCTCCTCTCAGTGTCTCCTCTCCTCTCAGTATCTCCTCTTCTCTCATTGTCTCCTCTCCTATCAGTGTCTCCTTTCCTTTCAGTGTTTCCTCTCCTCTCAGTATCTCCTCTCAGTGTCTCCTCTCCTCTCAGTGTTGCCTCTCCTCTCAGTATCTCCTCTACTCTCCTCTCATCTCAGTGTCTCATCTCCTCTCAGTGTCTCCTCTCCTCTCAGTATCTCCTCTCCTCTCCGCTCAGTATCTCCACTCCTCTCAGTGTCTCCTCTCTTCTCAGTGTCACCTCTCTTCTCAGTGTCTCCTCTCCTCTCAGTATCTCCTCTCCTCTCAGTATCTCCTCTCCTCTGTGTCTCCTCTCCTCTCAGTGTCTTCTCTCACCTCAGTGTCTCCTCTCCTCTCCTCTCAGTGTCTCCTCTCACCTCAGTGTCTCCTCTCCTCTCCTCTCAGTGTCTCCTCTCCTCTCAGTATCTCCTCTCCTCTCCTCTCCTCTCAGTGTCTCCTCTCCTCTCAGTGTCTCCTCTCCTCTCAGTGTCTCCTCTCCTCTCAGTGTCTCCTCTCCTTTCAATGTTTCCTCTCCTCTCAGTATCTCCTCTGTGTCTCCTCTCCTCTCAGTGTTTCCTCTCCTCTCAGTATCTCCTCTCCTCTACTCTCATCTCAGTGTCTCATCTCCTCTCAGTGTCTCCTCTCCTCTCAGTATCTCCTCTCCTCTCCTCTCAGTGTCTCCTCTCTTCTCAGTGTCACCTCTCCTCTCAGTGTCTGCTCTCCTCTCAGTGTCTCCTCTCCTCTCAGTGTCTCCTCTCCTGTCAGTATCTCCTCTCCTCTCAGTATCTCCTCTCCTCTCAGTATCTCCTCTCCTTTCAGTGTCTCATCTCCTCTCAGTATCCCTCTCTTCTAAGTATCTCCTCTCACTCAGTGTCTCCTCTCCTCTCAGTATCTCCTCTCAGTGTCTCATCTCCTCTCAGTGTCTCCTCTCCTGTCAGTGTTTCCTGTCCTCTCAGTATCTCCTCTCCTCTCCTCTCAGTGTCTCATCTCTTCAGTGTCTTCTCTCCTCTCATTGTCTCCTCTCCTCCCAGTGTCTCCTCTCCTCTCCTCTCAGTGTCTAATCTCCTCTCAGTGTCTCCTCTCCTCTCAGTGTTTCCTCTCCTCTCAGTGTCTCCTCTCCTCAAAGTGTTGCCTCTCCTCTCAGTGTCTCCTCTCCTCTCAGTGTCTCCTCTCCTCTCATTGTCTCATCTCCTCTCAGTGTATCATCTCCTCTCATTGTCTCATCTCCTCTCAGTGTCTCCTCTCCTCTCAGTGTTTCCTCTCCTCAGTATCTCCTCTCCTCTCAGTATCTCCTCTCCTCTCAGTGTCTCCTCTCCTCTCAGTATCTCCTCTCCTCTCAGTGTCTCCTCTTAGTGTTTCCTCTCCTCAGTGTCTCCTCTCCTCTCAGTGTCTCCTCTCCTCTCAGTGTCTCATCTCCTCTCAGTGTCTCATCTCCTCTCAGTGTATCCTTTCCTGTCAGTGTTTCCTCTCCTCTCAGTATCTCCTCTCCTCTCCTCTCAGTGTCTCATCTCCTCTCAGTGTCTCATCTCCTCTCAGTGTCTTCTCTCCTCTCATTGTCTCCTCTCCTCTGTGTCTCCTCTCCTCTCATTGTCTCCTCTCCTCTCAGTTTCTAATCTCCTCTCAGTGTCTCCTCTCCTCTCAGTGTCTCCTCTCCTCAAAGTGTTGCCTCTCCTCTCAGTATCTCCTCTCCTCTCCTCTCAGTGTCTCCTCAGTGTCTCATCTCCTCTGTGTCTCCTCTCCTCTCATTGTCTCATCTCCTCTCAGTGTCTCCTCTCCTCTCAGTGTTTCCTCTCCTCAGTATCTCCTCTCCTCTCAGTGTCTCCTCTCCTCTCAGTATCTCCTCTCCTCTCAGTATCTCCTCTCCTCTCAGTATCTCCTCTCCTCTCAGTGTCTCCTCTCAGTGTCTCCTCTCAGTGTTTCCTCTCCTCAGTATCTCCTCTCCTCTCAGTGTCTCCTCTCCTCTCAGTGTCTCATCTCCTCTCAGTGTCTGCTCTCCTCTGTGTCTCATCTCCTCTCAGTGTATCCTCTCCTCTCAGTGTCTCCTCTCCTCTCAGTGTCTCCTCTCCTCTCAATGTCCCTTCTCCTCTCAGTTTCTCCTCTCCTCTCAGTGTCACCTCTCCTTTCAGGATTTTTAGATATTACACATTTCAAATTTAGTCAGAAAGTCATTTTCATTTCAATTTAAAGTTTAACGTTACGTGTATGATCTGCTAACGTTACATGTATGATCTGTGTAGTTAATATTTTTCGTATCTCAGAGCCATCTACATTGCTAGTTATAGCCAGTTGGTTAGCTTCCTGCAGATTCATACAGGGTAGTAACTTCATGAATTGGGATTATGGTCCATTGTCTAAACAATAGACTCCACTATGCAAGAAAGCATTTCAATAGAATGTTTATGATGTCACTGCGACAACTGTCGATAGACCTAGCTGGTAAATTAGTTCTATCTACTCCGATTCTGAGTGCGCCAAAGCACAGAATAACTGACGAATTTACGAACACTCAACAGAAGTTGAATGCAGCCGGTGTCGGTAAACGTATTAAAGTGGTTGCCAGCAGCACAACTGCAGTCACCAACGCTCTGGATAACATGAACACAACCTAACCAGCTCTGGATAACATGAACACACCCTAACCAGCTCTGGATAACATGAACACAGCCTAACCAGCTCTGGATAACATGAACACAGCCTAACCAGCTCTGGATAACATGAACACACCCTAACCAGCTCTGGATAACATGAACACACCCTAACCAGCTCTGGATAACATGAACACTGCCTAACCAGCTCTGGATAACATGAACACAGCCTAACCAGCTCTGGATAACATGAACACACCCTAACCAGCTCTGGATAACATGAACACAGCCTAACCAGCTCTGGATAACATGAACACAGCCTAACCAGCTCTGGATAACATGAACACAGCCTAACCAGCTCTGGATAACATGAACACAGCCTAACCAGCTCTGGATAACATGAACACACCCTAACCAGCTCTGGATAACATGAACACTGCCTAACCAGCTCTGGATAACATGAACACAGCCTAACCAGCTCTGGATAACATGAACACACCCTAACCAGCTCTGGATAACATGAACACACCCTAACCAGCTCTGGATAACATGAACACAGCCTAACCAGCTCTGGATAACATGAACACAGCCTAACCAGCTCTGGATAACATGAACACACCCTAACCAGCTCTGGATAACATGAACACAGCCTAACCAGCTCTGGATAACATGAACACAGCCTAACCAGCTCTGGATAACATGAACACAGCCTAACCAGCTCTGGATAACATGAACACACCCTAACCAGCTCTGGATAACATGAACACAGCCTAACCAGCTCTGGATAACATGAACACAGCCTAACCAGCTCTGGATAACATCAACACAGCCTAACCAGCTCTGGATAACATGAACACAGCCTAACCAGCTCTGGATAACATGAACACTGCCTAACCAGCTCTGGATAACATGAACACTGCCTAACCAGCTCTGGATAACATGAACACAGCCTAACCAGCTCTGGATAACATGAACACACCCTAACCAGCTCTGGATAACATGAACACAGCCTAACCAGCTCTGGATAACATGAACACAGCCTAACCAGCTCTGGATAACATGAACACTGCCTAACCAGCTCTGGATAACATGAACACAGCCTAACCAGCTCTGGATAACATGAACACAGCCTAACCAGCTCTGGATAACATGAACACAGCCTAACCAGCTCTGGATAACATGAACACAGCCTAACCAGCTCTGGATAACATGAACACAGCCTAACCAGCTCTGGATAACATGAACACAGCCTAACCAGCTCTGGATAACATGAACACAGCCTAACCAGCTCTGGATAACATGAACACTGCCTAACCAGCTCTGGATAACATGAACACAGCCTAACCAGCTCTGCTAGGGTGAGTAACATGGTCAGAGTGAGCCGTTCTCTCATTTGTGTCTGGAAGTAGCCAGCCAACGTTAGCCAGTTGGCTTGGGTGCTTGACTGCTGTTAGGTCAGAATGCTCGGATCAACCTCTGAACGCTCCGAGAGTGAAACGCTCTGAATTTACAAACGGACAATATGACAATGCCCAGTTCATGAACACCCAGAACACACTCTGGCACTCCAGATTACATTACGAACACACCTGTAGTATAAACCAGCCTTAAGTCTTGAAATCTTTGGTTGTTTACTACGTGGCCTCACATGAATCCTTAAAGAGATGGGTGGAGCTAAGGCTTTAGCTGGTGTGAACGATGCTGAATGGGTGGAGACTAAGAAGAGTTCTCCAGTCGGGACTAAAAAATTCAAAGACTATTTTCTCAAAAGTTGATCAACTTTCAAATCAGTATGATTTTCCCATTGTTCCTCAACTGTAGTGTATGATATACACATTTTATATACACACACTTTATACACACACTTTATATACACACTTTATATACACACTTTATATACACACTTTATATACACACTTTATATACACACACTTTATACACACACTTTATATACACACACTTTATATACACACACTTTATATACACACTTTATATACACACACTTTATATATACACACTTTATACACACACTTTATATACACACACTTTATACACACACTTTATATACACACACTTTATATACACACACTTTATATACACACACTTTATATACACACACTTTATATACACACACTTTATACACACACTTTATATACACACTTTATATACACACACTTTATATATACACACTTTATACACACACTTTATATACACACACTTTATACACACACTTTATATACACACACTTTATATACACACTTTATATACACACACTTTATATACACACACTTTATACACACACTTTATACACAAACTTTATATACACACTTTATACACACACTTTATATACACACACTTTATACACACACTTTATATACACACACTTTATATACACACACTTTATACACACACTTTATACACACACTTTATTTACACACTTTATATACACACACTTTATACACACACTTTATATACACACACTTTATATACACACACTTTATATACACACACTTTATATATACATACTTTATATATACACACTTTATATACACACTTTATATACACACTTTATATACACACACTTTATACACACACTTTATATCCACACACTTTATATCCACACACTTTATATATACACACTTTATATATACACACTTTATATACACACTTTATATACACACTTTATATACACACACTTTATACACACACTTTATATACACACTTTACATACACACACTTTATATATACACACTTTATATATACACACTTTATATATACACACTTTATATACACACTTTATATACACACTTTATATACACACACTTTATATACACACTTTATATATACACACTTTATATACACACTTTATATACACACTTTATATACACACTTTATATACACACACTTTATATATACACACTTTATATACACACACTTTATATACACACTTTATATATACACACTTTATATATACAAACTTTATATATACACACTTTATATACACACACTTTTTATACACACTTTATATATACACACTTTATATATACACACTTTATATACACACACTTTATATATACACACTTTATATACACCCACTTTATATACACCCACTTTATATATACACACTTTATATATACACACTTTATATACACACTTTATATACACACTTTATATACACACACTTTATATATACACACTTTATATATACACACTTTATATACACACACTTTATATATACACACTTTATATACACACACTTTATATACACACTTTATATACACACACTTTATATATACACACTTTATATACACACACTTTATATACACACACTTTATATATACACACTTTATATACACACTTTATACACACACTTTATATACACACTTTATATATACACACTTTATATACACACTTTATATACACACACTTTATATACACCCACTTTATATACACACTTTATATATACACACTTTATATACACACACTTTTTATACACACTTTATATATACACACTTTATATATACACACTTTATATACACACACTTTATATATACACACTTTATATATACACACTTTATATACACACACTTTATATATACACACTTTATATACACACACTTTTTATACACACTTTATATATACACACTTTATATACACACTTTATATATACACACTTTATATACACACACTTTATATATACACACTTTATATATACACACTTTATATATACACACTTTATATATACACACTTTATATATACACAGTTTATATACACACTTTATATATACACACTTTATATATACACACTTTATATACACAGCTCTGAGTCTCTGCTATCTGCTGTAAAAAACAACATTTCACATTTTGCTACATAATAGCGAAATATAGCGTGAGAAAATGTCATTCAGACATAATGTGGACACGGTATGTAGGTGGAGATGCTTGACGTGTTGGATACTCCATGATCAGAACAGAACACTAAAGCCTCATGAACTGTCAAGTCTAGACACGGCCTCATCTCAGTAGTCCTGAAGGAAACAATAGTAGGAGCCATGATGTAGTGTTGGGACATGGCCCTATCACATGCCACACTAGCCAGAGGAGAAAGTGAGGGGTATGTGTGTGTGTGTGTGTCATGTATGTGTGTGTCGTGTTTATGAGTCTGAGTGTGTGTGTGTGTGTGTGTGTGTGTGTGTGTGTGTGTGTGTGTGTGTGTGTTTTAGAGCAGTAGTAGATTGGACATGCAGGGAGTTGGATCTGAGTGAATTTAACCAGACTGAAGGCAGAGGATCGAAGACCATTACAACTAGTAACAGGGTTTGTGTGTATATCTGGCAGTGTATTCTCCATGTATCTGTAGTGTGTCTTTGTATAGACAGGTCCTGTTGACTATGTACAAGAGAAGGAACACACTCATTGGTTCTGACCCCACAGTAAGTTATGCATGAACATCAGCACCAAGTAAACAGAAACATTATTCATTATAAAAGTATTTCCGTTAATTGTTGTTTGTAATTAATGAGCTAACCTTTGGAGGGACATTATTCATGTTGTGTTTGCATATATGAATATTCACAATATTATTATCTCCCCAGAGGAGACGTGTCTGTCCTTTCACACACACACCACACACACGCACGCACGCACGCACGCACGCACGCACACACACACACACACACACACACACATATGCACACTGTCTCTTTTCTGTCTGATAGTTGGCAGCCCTAAGCAACCAATATGATAATGGTGTGAGTGTGTGTGTGTGTGTGTATATTGTGTAGTGTGTGTGTGTATATTGTGTAGTGTGTGTGTATATTGTGTAGTGTGTGTATATTGTGTGTGTAGTGTGTGTGTAGTGTGTAGTGTGTGTGTAGTGTGTAGTGTGTAGTGTGTATATTGTGTGTGTGTGTGTGTGTGTGTGTGTGTGTGTGTGTGTGTGTGTGTGTAGTGTGTAGTGTGTAGTGTGTGTAGTGTAGTGTGTGTGTATATTGTATAGTGTGTAGTGTAGTGTGTAGTGTGTAGTGTGTGTGTGTGTAGTGTGTGTGTATATTGTATAGTGTGTAGTGTAGTGTAGTGTAGTGTGTGTGTATATTGTGTAGTGTGTAGTGTGTAGTCTGTGTGTAGTGTGTAGTGTGTAGTGTGTGTGTGTGTAGTGTGTGTGTATATTGTGTAGTGTGTAGTGTGTGTGTGTGTAGTGTGTAGTGTGTGTGTAGTGTAGTGTGTGTGTGTATATTGTGTAGTGTGTAGTGTGTAGTGTGTAGTGTGTGTGTAGTGTAGTGTGTAGTGTGTAGTGTGTGTGTAGTGTGTGTGTATATTGTATAGTGTGTGTAGTGTGTAGTGTGTAGTGTGTGTGTGTAGTGTAGTGTGTGTGTGTGTATTTTATAGTGTGTAGTGTAGTGTGTAGTGTGTAGTGTGTGTGTGTGTGTGTGTATATTGTTACAACGAGGAAACAACATGATTCTTTAGAGAAATAAATAAATAAGTGATAATGACATTAATAATTAATGAGTTGTTCTGTTTCCTTACAGTAGAAAAAATACAGTACAGAGTACTAATATAGTACATAGTAAAAATACAGTACAGAGTACTAATATAGTACATAGTAAAAATACAGTACAGAGTACTAATATAGTACATAGTAAAAATACAGTACACAGTACTAATATAGTACATAGTAAAAATACAGTACAGAGTACTAATATAGTACATAGTAAAAATACAGTACAGAGTACTATGCTGAGGTGTGGACAGCCTCATAAAATACATACAGAGTACTATGCTGAGGTGTGGACAGCCTCATAAAATACATACAGAGTACTATGCTGAGGTGTGGACAGCCTCATAAAATACATACAGAGTACTATGCTGAGGTGTGGACAACCTATTGTGTTTTTCTGAGACATGGCTGAATGATAACATCCCCATAGAGAACATCACTATCCGCGGTTTCCAGACCATCAGAGCAGAGAGGGATAGCGTTTCTTCCGGTAAGAGTAAGGGAGGGGGGCTGGCTTTATTAGTTAACAACAGATGGTGTAATCCGAGACATATTACTCTTAAGGAACAGTTTTGTAGCCCGGACATTGAGCTGTTAGCCGTTAGCCTGACACCCTACTATTTGCCGAGGGAATTCACGGCGGCCATTGCTGTTATTGTTTACATCCCGCCCTCCGCGGACGCAAACACAGCGTGTGACGTCATCCACTCAGCTATCGCGAGGTTACAGACAGTGCATCCCAGAGCCTTCTTTGCCATTTCGGGGGATTTTAACCATGCATCTCTCTCTTCAACGCTGCCCACGTTCAAACAGTTCATGAAGTGCCCAACCAGGAATAATACAACTCTGGACTTGTTATATGCTAATGTGAAGGATGCATACAACTCCACTGCACTCCCTCCCCTTGGTAGATCGGATCACAACCTTGTCCACCTCACCCCACTCTACAGGCCTTTGGTCCAACAGCAGCCTGCAACCACTAGGACTATTAGGAGATGGTCCCCGGAGGCGATTGAGGCCCTACAGGACTGCTTTGAAACAACAGACTGGGATGTGTTCTGTGAGGCTCATGGGGAGGACATCGATGGACTTACTGACTGCATAACAGACTATATCAAATGCGTCCAGAGGGAGCTGAAGTTGCGGATTGCTGAGGGGAAGAGAGTGTATAAGGAGAAGATGGAGGACAAGCTGAGGCAGAGCCAGGTGAGAGAGGTGTGGAAGGGTATGAGAAATATCTCTGGCTTCAAAAAGTCAAACAGTGGGCAGACGGAGGGGACCCAGGACAGAGCCAATTAACCAATTTTTTAACAGGTTCGATACTGGCCCTGTCCACCTCCCCTCCAGCTCCCCAGACCACACACCCTCACGGCTGTCCCACCCCCACTTTGCTCACAACACCTCTGCTGAGACAATCAGCGACCCCCTACCCCCACCTCCCCACCTGGACTGATCCTTCCCCCCACCTCCCCACCTGGGCTGGCTTTCACCACCAACCAAGTGAAGAGAGAGCTGGAGAGACTACATCAGTGGAAAGCGGCGGGCCCTGATGGCATCAGCACAAGGGTGCTTAGGGTCTGTGCTGACCAACTGTGTGGAATACTCCAGCAACACTTCAACCTTAGCCTGAGCCTAGAAAGGGTCCCTGTGCTGTGGAAAACATCCTGCCTCGTCCCAGTGCCCAAGAAGGCACATCCCACTGTCCTGAATGACTTCAGACCTGTAGCGCTAACATCCCACATCATGAAGACCCTGGAAAGGTTAGTCCTCGCCCACCTCAGACCCCTGGTGTGTACATCACTGTACCCCCTGCAGTTCGCATATCAGCGCAACATCGGGGTGGATGATGCAATCATCTACCTTCTGCAGAGGGCCTACTCTCACCTGGACAACGCAGGTTGCACTGTGAGGGTTATGTTTTTTGACTTCTCCAGTGCCTTCAACACCATTCAGCCCCTGCTACTGGGTGAGAAGATGAAAGTGGAAGCACCCTTAGTCTCCTGGGTCACAGACTACCTGACCGGTAGGCCACAATTTGTTAGACTACAGAGCTGTGTGTCAGAACGGGCAGTGAGCAACACAGGGGCCCTCCAGGGAACAGTCCTGTCCCCCTTCCTGTTCACCCTCTACACCTCAGACTTCAGATATAACTCTGAAACATGCCACCTACAGAAGTTCTCGGATGACTCCGCAATTGTAGGGTGCATCAGGGGTGGGCAGGAGGAGGAGTACAGGAGCACAATCAGTGACTTTGTGTAGTGGTGTGAGCAGAACCACCTTCAGCTCAACATCAGCAAAACAAAGGAGATGGTGGTGGACTTCAGGAGAACCAAGGCCCAACTGACTGCAGTCCCTATACAGGGGATGGAAGTGGAAATGGTTGGGTCATACAAGTTCTTTTTTTACAACATTTTTTTGAAGTGGTGTGCTGGGGCGCCAACATAAAAGCTGGTGATGCTTCTCCGGTAAATAATCTGTTCAGGAAGGCTAGCTCTGTTCTGGGGATTAGCCTTGACACTCTAGAAGAGGTGGCGAGAGACGGATCCTGGCCAAACTGCTGGCCATCATGGACAACGTCACCCACCCTCTGCATGCCATGGAGCACCTTCAGACACAGACTGATCCTACTACGATACGCTACAGGAGGTCCTTCCTGCTGGCGGCTATTAGACTATTTAATGCCTCACCGGGGTGCCGTGCCGTCAGAAACTTAGACCTGGAACTGTTGGGGTGTAGGACCTTGTTTAACAATTGTGCATCCATCCGTGAGTAACTCTGGTCCGTAATCACTCATTCACTCAGGACTTATTTATTCATTCAGGACTGTATATACATATTGTGACGAGCGTCCTGGTATCTCATCAGCGTCGCCCTGAAAACGGAGGCAGAACACCTGCACTTCCTCGTTACCGGCTGATCGGTCCCAGCTGCAGCTCGTCAGCCGGCAGCATTATAAGCCCAGCAGTTCTTGCCACAGGGAGTTCGACCTCCAGAAAGACTGCAGCTAATCTCTCTCTCTCTCTATCCCTGTAGACAGCAGCGTGTGACCGGATAGCCGCCATCGAGCACGAGCACGAGCACCCTGCACAAGGATCAAGGCGGAGAGCACAGACTGCACCAGCGCACTTCTACACCTGTTTGTCACCTTTTCACTATTTGTGTGTCAATAAATCCACCCTCTGGGCATTTATTGAAACAGTCCTTGTCGTGTGATTCTTCACCCCGTGACAAGTGGTGGAGAATGCGGGCAAGTCAGCGAAGAATCACCGACAAGCAATATCACCTTCTTTGACTGTTCTCATCCCTTTTCCTGGATTTTCATCCTCTGTCACAGGTGTGCGCTCCTCCCTTTCCCCAAAATGGAAGAACTCCTAAAGCATCTCACCGAGGTCAGCATCCGCCAACAACAGATAGTGGAACACCTGGCCACGCGGCAAGGACAGACCGAGCAGGAGCTCGCAGCTCTCCAGGCTGCCGCCGCCCCACGCGTTCTGCGACCAGATGCCCAGGTACAAGCAACCAAGCTGCTCCCGAAAATGACCCCTCATGACGACGTGGAAGCATTCCTGCAGGTGTTCGAGAACACCGCAACCATGGAGAGGTGGCCTGAGGGTGACTGGACACGGGCTCTGGCACCCCTACTGACCGGTGAAGCTCAGCAAACGTACTTCGCTCTCCCCGCCGCTACCGCTGCCCAGTACACCGAAGTAAAACGAGAAATTCTAGCCCGGCTGGGCTTATCCTCTATCTGCGCGGCTCAGCAGTTTCACGAGTGGGAGTACAAGTCTCGACTGCCCGCCCGTGCTCAAGCTGCCGAGCTCACGCGGCTCGCGCATCACTGGTTGCTGGACGGATCCCCCTCGGCCGCCCAGGTAGCGGAGCGCGTGGTCATCGACCGTCTCCTCCGGGCTCTTCCCCGCTCCCATCGACAGGCGGTCGGCATGAGAAATCCGACCACAATGCTCGAGCTCGTGGGGGCCATAGAACTGGCGGATGCGGCCCAACAACGGGACGCTGGGGAGAGAGCACCACCGTTTCCCCGGAGGGTGGGCCAGGAGCGACGTGCGCCGGAGGGCATCCAGCGACACCAAAGCAGGCCGGCGGTCCCCTCCCCACGGGATGAGCCCATGCCAACCGAGCCGCCAACACCTCCTACTCGAACCTGGCTGACCGGCTGCATCGTGCATCATGACCTTCCCGCTGGGGCCCCTGAAGCGGAGGTAAAGGTTAACGGGAAATGGTTCCGGGCCATTCTGGATTCTGGCAGCACCGTCAGCCTGGTCCAGTCTCACATCCTTGCCCCTCGCACTGAATCCAAGTCGTTCCTGCCGATCACCTGTGTCCATGGAGACACTAGGCACGTCCCAGCCCGCCGTGTGACCATCGCCGCCGCTCCAGGATCCTGGCCAGTGGAGGTTGGAATAATGAAAGACCTCCCGGTACCGGTGTTGATCGGCCGAGACTGGCCCGGGTTTGACCGCCTCCTAGCTTCTCTCACCCAGCCTGCCAACCCGGGGAGCGGCCGTCGTAAACGGGTGTCCATGAAGCGGCATCATCAACGGCCCGTCCTTCTGGCCTCGGATAGCGGGAGAGATGGTGAGTCCCCCTCTCTAAATCCTAATCTTTTCCTTGATGTGTTCCAGCAGGTGACGGGAGGGGGTTCGTTTGGCCGGGAACAACGTGAGGACGACCGGCTGAAGCATTGTTGGGCCCAGGTTCGGATCCTGGACGGAAAAGAAGTTCAGCCTGGGCCCCATCCTCTCCCGCATTTTGTGGTTCAGAAGGGCCTGCTATACTGTGTTGCGCAGCGGAGGGGGGAGGAGAAATTACTGCTGGTGGTGCCTCGTACGAAGACGGAGACCGTGCTGGAGTTGGCCCACTCACACCCCATGGCGGGACATCTCGGGCCGGCCAACACGGTCCAACGGATTCGGGACCGGTTCCACTGGCCGGGAATGGACGCCGAGGTGAAATTGTTCTGCCAGGCCTGCCCCACCTGCCAGGTAACGTCACCCAGGAAGCCTCCCCCCAGCCCGCTGATACCGCTACCCATCATCGAGGTGCCCTTCGAGCGCATCGGGATGGACCTTGTGGGGCCGTTGCCTAAGTCTGCCCGGGGACATGAACACGTCCTGGTGATCGTCGACTATGCCACCCGGTACCCAGAGGCTATCCCACTGCGGAAGGCCACAGCAAAAACCATCGCTCAGGAGCTCTTCCTGTTGTCTAGCCGAGTTGGCATCCCAGCGGAGATCTTGACTGATCAGGGAACTCCCTTTATGTCCCGGCTAATGGCTGACCTCTGCCGGCTGCTGAAGGTGAAGCAGTTGAGGACCACGGTCTACCACCCACAAACGGATGGTCTGGTCGAACGTTTTAACCAGACTCTGAAGCAGATGCTAAGACGGGTCGTGGCTGAAGACAGGCGTGACTGGGACCTCATGATCCCCTACGTCCTCTTCGGCATCCGTGAGGTTCCCCAAGCCTCAACTGGCTTCACCCCGTTCGAGCTCCTCTTTGGTTGACAACCACGGGGCCTCCTGGATGTGGCGAAGGAAGCCTGGGAGCAGCAGCCGGCAGTTCATCGTTCAGTCATCGAGCACGTAAGGGAGATGAGGGAAAGGATTGACCGGGTCATGCCATTAGTCCGGGAACACCTAAGCAAAGCGCAGCAGGCTCAACAGCGTCACTACAACCGGGCGACCCAGCCACGGGAATTCCGTCCCGGCGATCGGGTCATGGTCCTAGTCCCCACAGCCGCATGCAAATTCCTTGCTACCTGGCAAGGGCCGTACACAGTGCTGGAGAAGATCGGCCCGGTGACTTATCGAATCCGCCAACCAGGCCGGCGAAGAACGGAGCAGCTGTACCACGTCAACTTGCTGAAAAAGTGGGTTGGGACTAGGGACCAGCTCGTCGCCCTCGCCTCTAAAGAACCCATAGTGGTAGACACCAATCCCCACCTCTCGGCTGCCCAGAAGGGAGAGCTGCAGCACCTGATCGGTCAGTTCTCTGATGTGTTCTCCCCTCTTCCCGGGCAGACCAACGTCATCCAGCATGATATCCAGACGCCTCCCGGAGTCATCGTCAGGCAACGGCCCTATCGGGTCCCTGAAGCTCGTCGGCGAGCTATCGAGGAGGAAATACACCAGATGCTGAAGTTAGGGGTGATCGAGCCTTCACGCAGCCCATGGTCCAGTCCGATCGTCCTGGTCCCGAAACCGGATGGCACCCTCCGTTTCTGCAACGACTATCGCCGCCTGAATGAAGTCTCTCAGTTTGACGGCTACCCCATGCCGCGGGTGGACGAGCTTCTGGATCGGTTGGGAAGGGCCCGGTTCATCTCAACGCTGGACCTCACAAAGGGTTATTGGCAGGTACCCCTTTCAGAAAATGCCAAACCTAAAACTGCTTTTTCCACCCCTAGTGGCCACTGGCAATACCGGACCCTTCCCTTCGGCCTCCACGGGGCACCCGCCACGTTCCAGCGTATGATGGACATCCTCTTACGGCCCCATCAAGCGTACGCTGCAGCCTACCTGGACGACGTGGTGGTCCACTCCGTTTCGTGGGAGGATCATCTAGAGAGATTGCGGAGGGTGCTTTCCGAACTCCGGAGGGCTGGACTCACCGCCAACCCCCGCAAGTGCCACCTTGCACTCTCAGAGGCAAAGTACCTGGGGTTCCAAGTGGGCCGAGGACTGATTCGCCCACAGGAGAAAAAGGTGGAAGCCGTACGCTCCGCCCCGAGACCGACGACGAAAACCCAGGTACGAGCCTTCTTGGGGTTGGCGGGGTATTATCGCTGCTTCATCCCTAACTTCTCCTCCTTAGCCGCCTCCCTGACAGATCTGACCAGGAAGGGGCAGCCGGAGAAGGTGCAGTGGT
>JAKYLM010000103.1:20000-77500 GCA_023634145.1 Thymallus thymallus | reverse complement strand
TATTGGGTTCAGAGTATTGGGTTCAGAGTATTGGGTTTAGAGTATTGGGTTCAGAGTATTGGGTTCAGAGTATTGGGTTCAGAGTATTGGGTTCAGAGTATTGGGTTTAGAGTATTGGGTTCAGAGTATTGGGTTTAGAGTATTGGGTTCAGAGTATTGGGTTCAGAGTATTGGGTTTAGAGTATTGGGTTCAGAGTATTGGGTTCAGAGTATTGGGTTTAGAGTATTGGGTTCAGAGTATTGGGTTCAGAGTATTGGGTTCAGAGTATTGGGTTCAGAGTATTGGGTTTAGATTATTGGGTTTAGAGTATTGGGTTCAGAGTATTGGGTTCAGAGTATTGGGTTTAGAGTATTGGGTTCAGAGTATTGGGTTCAGAGTATTGGGTTCAGAGTATTGGGTTCAGAGTATTGGGTTCAGAGTATTGGGTTCAGAGTATTGGGTTCAGAGTATTGGGTTTAGAGTATTGAATAGGGATTTATTAGTGGAGGAATGTAACAGTTTTTCTGTGTGATTTGTCATGTTTTATTTGTGCTTCCCATGACTGTGATTTTGTATTTTAATGTACATTTCTGTTTGTATTTTAATATATACAGCACCAGTCAACAGTTTGGACACACCTACTCATCCAGAGGTTTTCTTTATTTTTACTATATTGTAAAATAATAAAACTATGAATTAACACATATGGATTCATGTAGGAACCAAAAAAGTGTTAAACAAATCCAAATATATTTCATATTTGAGATTCTTCAAAGTAGCCACCCTTTGCCTTGATGACAGCTTTGCACACTCTTGTCATTCTCTCAACCAGCTTCATGAGGTAGTCACCTGGAATGTATTTAAATTAACAGGTGTGCCTTGTTAAAAGTTAATTTGTGGAATTTCTTTCCTTCTTAATGCGTTTAAGCCAATATTATTATTTTTATAACTAGACAAGTCAGTTAAGAACAAATTCTTATTTACAATGACAGCCTACACAAACCAAACCCAGACAACGCTGGGCCAATTGTACGCCACCCTATGGGATTCCCAATCACGGCCAGTTGTGAAAAAGCCTGGAATCAAACCAGGGTGTTTGTAGTGACGCCTCGAGCACTGAGATGCAGTGCCTTAGACCGCTGTGCCACTCGGGAGCCCAATAAGTTTTGTCATGACAAGGTATGGGTGGTATACAGAAGATAGCCCTATTTGGTAAAAGACCAAGTCCATATTTTGGCAAGAACAGCTCAAAGAGGCAAAGAGAAATGACAGTCCATCCCATCTGGTTTGTGCTTAGTGGGACTATCATTTGTTTTTCAAAAGGACAATGACCCAACACACCTCCAGGCTGTGTAAGGGCTATTTGACCAAGAAGGAGAGTGATGGAGTGCTGCATCAGATGACCTGGCCTCCACAATCACCTGACCTCAACCCAATTGAGATGGTTTGGGATGATTTGGACCGTAGAGAGAAGGAAAAGCAGCCAAAAAGTTCTCAGCATATCAGGCGGCAGTTAGCCGAGTGGTTAGAGTGTTGGGCCCGTAACCGAAAGGTTGCTGGATTGAATCCCAATGTAAAAATCTGTCGTTCTGCCCATGAACAAGGCAGTTAACCCACTGTTCCTAGGCTGTCATTGTAAATAAGAATTTGTTCTTAACTGACTTGCCTAGTTAAAGAAAATATGTGGGAACTCCTGCAAGTCTGTTGGAAAAGCTGTTATCAAGGTAAAGGGTGGCTACTTTGAAGAATCTCAAATATAAAATATGTTTTGATTTGTTAACACTTTTTTTTGGTTACTACATGATTCCATATGTGTTATTTCATAGTTTTGATGTCTTCAATATTATTCTACCATGTAGAAAATAGTAAAAATAGAGAAAAACCATTGAATGAGTAGGTGTATCCAAACTTTTGACTGGTACTGTGTATATATAGTCGGGGTATAATGTGTATGCCTTCAGAAATTATTCAGACCCCTCGGCTTTTTCAAAATGTTGTTTGGTTACAGTCTTATTCTAAAATGTATTAAACCTACACACAATACCCCTGTACTTTGCTCCATTCATCTTTCCTTCGATCCTAACTAGGTTCCCAGTCCCTGCCGATGAAAAACATCCCCACAGCATGATGCTGCCACCACCATGCTTCACTGTAGGGATGGTGCCATGTTTTCTCCAGATGTGACGCTTGGCTTGACACAATCCTGTCGCGGAGCTCTACGGACAATTCCTTCCACCTCATGGCTTGGTTTTTGCTCTGACATGCACTGTCAACTGTGGGACCTTATCTAGACAGGTGTGTGCCTTTCAAATCATGTCCAATCAATGTAATTTACCACAGGTGACTCCAATCAAGTTGTAGAAACATCTCAAGGATGATCAATGGAAACAGGATGCACCTGAGATCAATTTCGAGTCTAATAGCAAAGAGTTTGAATACTGATGTAAATAAGGTATGTTTTTTAAAATATTTTATAAATTTGCAAACATTTCTAAAAATAATGGGGTATTGGTTGTTGTTTGCTGAGGGATTTTTATTTTTTATTTAATCCATTTTAGAATAAGGTTGTAACGTAACAAAATGTGGAAAAAGTCAAGGAGTCTGAATACTTTCCAAAGGCACTGTATATTGTATATAATGGGCATATTTTTAAAGAGACCTAGGTCTCAATATGTCTTCCCTGTTAAAATAAAGGTTAAATAAAATACATAAACCTGGCTTCATTTCATTTAAAAGTTTAAATTCCATAGTCAGAAATGTCCGTATATCCTTCTAGAATGAACAATATGAATCTTCTGTCAGTCCTGCCTCTCAATACCTGTGTTATTTTTTGTGCGCTGTGATTGGCTGCAGTCAAATGTATTTTCACAGAGGAGGGAGAGCATGAGTGCTGTGAGTGAACCCTAACCCTAACCCTAACCCTAATCTTAACCCTAATCCTAACCCTAATCCTAACCCTAATCCTAACCCATGTAATGGAAGTGAGAATGATACATTCAGTTGAAATCCGCTATATATCAAGGCACGGAGTAGTACTGTGCTTTGTTCGACAATCGAACTGCATGTGTTGAATAGTTTATAAAAAGTGTCTAACTGGCTGAATAAAGTCAATCTTCTAGAACCCTTTGCTATTTATCAATCATACAACGTATTGATTGCTTGTCCCTGACCACGAGACAACCTGTTCAGACTCTGATCTGGTTGATGAACTCTTGCCTGTCCCTGACCACGAGACTGCCTGTTCAGACTCTGATCTGGTTGATGAACTCTTGCCTGTCCCTGACCACAAGACTGCCTGTTCAGACTCTGATCTGGTTGATGAACTCTTGCCTGTCCCTGACCACGAGACTGCCTGTTCAGACTCTGATCTGGTTGATGAATTCTTGCCTGTCCCTGACCACGAGACTGCCTGTTCAGACTCTGATCTGGATGATGACGTCTTGCCTGTCCCTGACCTTTGCCTATACTGTAATAAATATCTGCCTCCTGTGTCTGCATCTGGGTCTCACCTTGTGTCGTTATAACATGAGTGTGTTTAGACTTAGTTCCAACCCTTTTTATTTACATTTAGTCAGTTAGCAGACACTCTTATCAAAAGCGACTTACAGTTAGTTAGTGCATACATGTTCATACTTTTTTCATACTGGTCCCCCGTGGGAATCGAACCCACAACCCTGGCGTTGCAAGCTCTACCATCTGAGCTACACAGGACAGATCACCTAACAGCCTGATCTCTCTGTTTGTTTTATTTAACCGTTATTTAACTAAGCAAGTTATTTAAGAACAAATTATTATTTACAATGACGGCCAAATGTGCCCCGCCCTATGGGACTCTCAATCAATCAATCATGGCCGGATGTGACACAGCCTGGATATATATAGTAACCTAGCAGGGCCTTTGTCTACGTATGAACTAACCGCACCGTGTTGTGTGTGTGTGAGTGAAAGTAGGTGGTTGATTTGTCCAAGTTTAATGCACCTGGTCGGGATAGCTTGAGGTCATCTAGCAGCACTGTTGTAGGAAGACAGGGAGAGGGAGGGAGGGAGGGAGGGAGGGAGGGGCCAATACAAAAGGAGGGGAGAGAGAGAGATGGAGAGAGAAAGATAATGTGTTTATGTTCATTAAAAGCAGAGAGAAAACGCACACACGCCTCTGTGATGGACAGCCAGGATACGGTCCTGTCCCCCTTCCTGTTCACCCTCTACACCTCAGACTTCAGATATAACTCTGAAACTTGCCACCTACAGAAGTTCTCGGATGACTCTGCTATTGTAGGGTGCATCAGGGGTGGGCAGGAGGAGGAGTACAGGAGCACAATCAGTGACTTTGTGTTGTGGTGTGAGCAGAACCACCTTCAGCTCAACATCAGCAAAACTAAGGAGATGGTGGTGGACTTCAGGAGAACCAAGGCACAACTGACTGCAGTCCCTATAAAGGGGATGGATGTGGAAATGGTTGGGTCATGCAAGTTCTTGGGTGTCCATATGGACAACAGACTGGAATGGGCTGGTAACACCGGGGCCCTGTACAAAAAGGGCCAGAGCCGACTCTACTTTCTGAGGAGGCTCAGGTCCTTCAACGTGTGCAGTAAACTACTGCATACCTTCTACCAGTCTGTGGTGGCCAGTGCCATCTTTTTTGCAGTGGTGTGCTGGGGAGCAAACATCAAAGCCGGTGATGCTTCTCGGGTAAATAAGCTGATCAGGAAGGCTAGCTCTGTCCTGGGGATGAGCCTTGACACTCTAGAGGAGGTGGCGGAGAGACGGATCCTGGCCAAACTGCTGGCCATCATGGACAACGTCACCCACCCTCTGCACGCTATGGTTATGACGCAGAGGAGCTCTTTCAGTCACAGACTGATCCCACCACGGTGTGCCAGAGAGCGCTACAGGAGGTCCTTCCTGCCGGCGGCTATGAGACTATATAATGCCTCACCGGGGTGCCGTGCCGTCGGCAACATAGATCTGGAACTGTTGGGGTGCTAGGACCTAGTTTAACAATTATGCATCCATCCGTGAGTAACTCTGTTCCGTCAGCACTCATCCACTCAGGACCTACTTATTCATACAGGTCTGTATATACATACCCATGTACAGTTGTTATATTATATCACATGCAATATTGTAAGTAATTACTGGACCTAGGCATTCACTCAGGAATGCATATTAGTATCCTGCCAGTTGCACCTTTTCTCATTGCTTTTAGTATATCAAATGTGCAATAAGTGCAGTTGTCTGTAATTAAACCCTGCGCACTAAGGACTGTATTTTAAGGGAATTACTATTATTACCCCAATGATATCATACACACATTTAGCTATTAAAGTATCTCTTCCTGTCATTTACCTGTACAGTTTGTGTAAACATGCAAGTATTCACTTATCTGTATACCTAACTGTACAGCTAATTTAACCATGCAAAATTTTCACTTACCTGTTCATTTACCCAGTCTGTCTATTAAGTAAACTATTATTACCCTCGCTCATATCATACGCATTAGCTACTGAAGTATTTCTCTGCCATCAACCTGTATAGTATAGTTAACCATCCAACATCCACCAATGTATAGTGTACATATTCAGCCAACCACTCATACTATGCAATGTCCTTTTATAGCTTTTTTTTTGCACTCCAGATATCCTGTATTTCTATACTTTTTCATACTGCCGCTCTATGTATCATGTACCGTGTATCTGTCTTTTGTGTACTTTCGTTGTGGCATTTTGCACCTGCCCTGTGTTTTTGTTGTAGCTGCTTGATAATGAAATTTCCCCCCCGGGGGATCAATAAAGTACCTATCTATCTATCTATCTATCTATCTATCTATCTATCTATCTATCTATCTATCTATCTATCTATCTATCTATCTATCTATCTATCTATCTATCTATCTATCTATCTATCTATCTATCTATCTATCTATCTATCTATCTATCTATCTATCTATCTATCTATCTATCTATCTATCTATCTATCTATCTATCTATCTATCTATCTATCTATCTATAATACAGTATCTATACATAGCCTGATAACATACAGCATCTATACATAGCCTGATAACATACAGTATCTATACATAGCCTGGGTAACATACAGTATCTATACATAGCCTGATAACATACAGTATCTATACATAGCCTGATAACATACAGTATCTATACATAGCCTGATAACATACAGCATCTATACATAGCCTGATAACATACAGTATCTATACATAGCCTGGGTAACATACAGTATCTATACATAGGCTGGGTAACATACAGTATCTATACATAGCCTGATAACATACAGTATCTATACATAGCCTGATAACATACAGTATCTATACATAGGCTGGGTAACATACAGTATCTATACATAGCCTGATAACATACAGTATCTATACATAGGCTGATAACATACAGTATCTATACATAGCCTGATAACATACAGTATCTATACATAGCCTGGGTAACATACAGTATCTATACATAGGCTGGGTAACATACAGTATCTATACATAGCCTGATAACATACAGTATCTATACATAGCCTGATAACATACAGTATCTATACATAGGCTGATAACATACAGTATCTATACATAGCCTGATAACATACAGTATCTATACATAGGCTGGGTAACATACAGTATCTATACATAGCCTGATAACATACAGTATCTATACATAGGCTGATAACATACAGTATCTATACATAGCCTGATAACATACAGTATCTATACATAGCCTCGGTAACATACAGTATCTATACATAGGCTGGGTAACATACAGTATCTATACATAGCCTGATAACATACAGTATCTATACATAGGCTGGGTAACATACAGTATCTATACATAGCCTGATAACATACAGTATCTATACATAGGCTGGGTAACATACAGTATCTATACATAGCCTGATAACATACAGTATCTATACATAGCCTGATAACATACAGCATCTATACATAGCCTGATAACATACAGTATCTATACATAGCCTGGGTAACATACAGTATCTATACATAGGCTGGGTAACATACAGTATCTATACATAGCCTGATAACATACAGTATCTATACATAGCCTGATAACATACAGTATCTATACATAGGCTGATAACATACAGTATCTATACATAGCCTGATAACATACAGTATCTATACATAGGCTGGGTAACATACAGTATCTATACATAGCCTGATAACATACAGTATCTATACATAGGCTGATAACATACAGTATCTATACATAGCCTGATAACATACAGTATCTATACATAGCCTCGGTAACATACAGTATCTATACATAGCCTGGGTAACATACATTATCTATACATAGCCTGATAACATACAGTATCTATACATAGCCTGATAACATACAGTATCTATACATAGCCTGGGTAACATACAGTATCTATACATAGCCTGATAACATACAGTATCTATACATAGGCTGGGTAACATACAGTATCTATACATAGCCTGATAACATACAGTATCTATACATAGCCTGATAACATACAGTATCTATACATAGCCTGGGTAACATACAGTATCTATACATAGCCTGGGTAACATACATTATCTATACATAGGCTGGGTAACATACAGTATCTATACATAGCCTGATAACATACAGTATCTATACATAGCCTGATAACATACAGTATCTATACATAGCCTGATAACATACAGTATCTATACATAGCCTGGGTAACATACAGTATCTATACATAGGCTGGGTAACATACAGGATCTATACATAGCCTGATAACATACAGTATCTATACATAGCCTGGGTAACATACAGTATCTATACATAGCCTGTGTAACATACAGTAATTAGCCATAGCCTGGGTAACATACAGTAGTTAGCCATAGCCTGGGTATAATACAGTAATTAGCCACTGCACTGGACGTCAACTGGTGGACAGTGATGACATCTGTCCCCATCTCTGCTGAGTTCCGCAAGGCCTTGCAGGAGAGCTGGGCCAGGGGCCACTTCCGACTCACAGCAGAGACTGGACCAACCCGACCATGAACACCATGATAGCTGCTATGGTCCACCCGTACCGGGAGATTATCGGGCGGAACCCACGACTGAAACCGTGACCCCCAAGAGTCTTAATGTGGACTTGAAAGCCACATATGGGTCCCTCTGCTCTCTTGGTTCTCTTACCAACGCGGCCATGCTGCTGCAGGCTTACCTGCAGACTCTGTTTTTCCCGGCTGTAGGATGGCACAGAGGAGCTCCTCTGGGAAGTGATGGAGGTGTCTCGCCTGCTTTCCCTGCTCCAGAGGGATATGGCCCGCGCCAAAGGACAGGCCATGGCGCAGATGGTTACCTCCCGGTGCCATCTCTGGCTGGCCCAATCCCGTCTGCCAGCTGCTCTCCAGAGCACATTTGCCACTCACCCCAGGGCTGACGTTGGCCCAGGGGTTGATGGCATTCTAGAGCAGACCGATAAGGTTTGTAGGGACCGGGAGAACCATAGACGGTCCATGCTGCCTCCTCAGGTCCTGGGTCCAAGGCAGACAGACCTTCGCCACCCACCTGCACCCAAACGACAGTGGGGTCCTTCTCCTGCCCCATCGCCTCGTGCTAAGGGATGACTGTCGGGAGGGGTACAGCATGCGGTGAAGCAACAGCCTGTTTTTCCAACACGGGTCTTCCCCATTTTTTTGCAGAGATACTGGGTGATTTATACCTCACCGGGTTCCTATTCCTACAAGCGATTCCCAGGGCATCGAACCCCTGCTCCGTGGCCTTGTTGGCTTGGTTGAGCTTATGGCTTTGTGTGACAGGTCTGATGGTGTCAACCGTCACCGCCATAGGGACGTGCCTGGAGGACCCAGGCTCTCGTGGCACCTGAGGAGAGGCGGGCCCGGCAGGACCCCTGACACACTGTTCAGACTCTGATCTGGTTGATGAACTCTTGCCTGTCCCTGACCACGAGACTGCCTGTTCAGACTCTGATCTGGTTGATGAACTGAAACCAAGGGCAGGTCGGGGAGCGGCAGGCACATCAATACACTAGAGCTCTGAGCAGTACTGCTGGTCTTTCCTTCCACATCTGAAAGGAAGACACGTCCTGGTGAGAACGGACAACACCCCAGTGGTGGTTTATGTCAACCATCAGGGTGGACTGAAGTCCCTCCGCCTCCATCTTATGACACGGGAGCTCCTTTTATGGGCTCAGGGACGACTAACGTCTCTACACGCAGCACACCTACACTACCGTTCAACAGTCTGGGTCACTTAGAAATGTCCTTGTTTTTTAAAGGAAAGCACATTTTGTCCATTAAAATAACATACAATTTATCAGAAATACAGTGTAGACATTGTTAATGTTGTAAATGACTATTGTAGCTGGAAACTTCTGTTTTTATAATGGAATATCTACATAGGCGTACAGAGGCCCATTATCAGCAACCATAACGCACGCCTGTGTTCCAATGGCACGTTGTGTTAGCTAATCCAAGTTTATCGTTTTAAAAGGCTAATTGGTCATTAGAAAACCCTTTTGTAATTATGTTAGCACAGCTGAAAACTATTGTGCTGATTAAAGAAGCAATACAACTGGCCTTCTTTAGACTAGTTGAGTATCTGGAGCATCAGCTTTTGTGGGTTGTTTAACTGAGAGACAAGCTTAAAGTTTTCTTTACTGACCATTGTATGATTGTATGTGTGAAAATGAACTCAAGCTTACGGACAATGTCAAATTTGATATAGCGAAGCACCTGAGTGAGTTGGGTGCACAATTACTTTCCCGAAACGGATGAAACAAACAACTGGGTTCGTTATCCCTTTCATGCCCTGCCTCCAGTCCACTTACCGATATCTGAACAAGAGAGCCTCATCGAAATTGCAACAAGCGGTTCTGTGAAAATTGAAATGGATTATTATAATATTATTATTTGTGTCCTGGTCCTATAAGAGCTCCTTGTCTCTTCCCACGAGCCGGGAATGAAAAACTCACTCATTCTTATGTTTAATAAATGTATGGTATAGTGTGTGTGGCAGGCTTACAATGGTGGCAAAAAACTACATTTGAGAATGTGCTGACCCTGGTGCTAGAGGGGGTACAGCTGGAGGTTGAATGTTTGAAGGGGTACGGGACTACAAAAGGTTTGCTATAGAGTAAATGGTTGGTATAATACACAGTATCATATCTATATAATATAGAGTAAATGGTTGGTATAATACACAGTATCATATCTATATAATATAGAGTAAATGGTTGGTATAATACACAGTATCATATCTATATAATATAGAGTAAATGGTTGGTATAATACACAGTATCATATCTATATAATATAGAGTAAATGGTTGGTATAATACACAGTATCATATCTATATAATATAGAGTAGAAACTACTCCTGAAACTAACGTCACGTTCACCAAAACACACGAAATGAACGGACGTAAAAAAAGGCACACTTACTTCTCACCGTGACTGCGACATATAACGACAACGACCCACACCAGAGTGAAGGACAGACTCAACATATATGGGATCCCTAATTAGAGACAATGCGGTGCAGCTGCCTCTAATTAGGGATCCACCCAAACCCACACAGAAACAGAAAAGAAAGACACTGACCATAACTACATAGAGAAGCCTATTTGCTTCTCTATGGCCAGAGCCTGACAATGTGGCTAATACGATTTGATGTGACAAAGCAGATGATTATAAAAATGCATACAAAACATTTTAGGTGTACATGTCCATGTAATATGATTATTAGGCAATAGCAGTGTGTTTATGTGCAAGGTTGAAGAAAGAGGTAGCTCCTTATTAAATTCATTAATAATCTAATTGCCTGTAGGCGTCCCTTTTCAACACACTAACATTGCTTGACTTGGGTAGAAGCTCAACGGAACTGAGAACAGGCGTCTCACATTTTCTACTGCTTGAGTTCCTGCAACTCTTACAAAGTATTATCTCAAAGTACTGTGCACCTAAATATTAACATAAGTTTGTTTGCTGAATTGTTAGATAAAGCCTGGAATAAAAGAAAAATGGTGACCTATAAATTACACTAATATTTTGCACGTACTGTAAGTATAGCGCCTTCAGAAAGAATTCAGACCCTTTGACTTTTCACATTGTTACATTACAGCCTTATTCTAAAATTGATTAAATACAAAAAATCCTCAGCAATCTACACACAATACCCCATAATGACAAAGCGAAAACTGTTTAGCCATTTTTGCAACTGTATTAAAAATAAAACACAAAATACCGTATTTACATCAGTATTCAGACCCTTTGCTACAATACTTGAAATTGATCTCAGGTGCTTCCTGTTTCCATTGATCATCCTTGAGATGTTTCTACAACTTGATTGGAGTCACCTGTGGTAAATTATATTGATTGGACATGATTTGGAAAGGCACACACCTGTCTATATAAGGACCTACAGTTGACAGTGCATGTCAGAGCAAAAACCAAGCCATGAGGTGGAAGGAATTGTCTGTAGAGCTCCGAGACAGAATTGTGTCGAGGCACAGATCTGGGGAAGGGTAACTAGGCAAATCAGTTAAAAACTATTATCTACAATGACAGCCTAGGAACAGTGGGTTAACTGCCTTGTTCAGTGGCAGAACTACAGATATTTACCTCGTCAGCTCTGGGATTCAATCTAGCAACCTTTTGGTTACAGGCCCAACCACTCAGCTACCTGCCGCCCCAGGTTGTGATTATAGGATCAGGTAATGGTGTTGTGATATTGAAGGTAACCCTCTCAGTTGGATAAATAAAGGACTACATGGCGATCTGTGCTAATACTCCAACTATAGCTAGTCTAGTTGAGGCTATAGCAACTGATTGGTAATCACACACTACACACACACACACACACACACACACTACACACACTACACACACTACACACACTACACACACACACACACACTACACACACTACACACACTACACACACACACACACACACACACACACTACACACACACACACACACACACACACACACACACACACACACACACACACACTACACACACACTACACACACTACACACACACACACACACACACACACACACACACTACACACACACACACACACACACTACACACACACACACACACACACACTACACACACACTACACACACTACACACACACACACACACACACACACTACACACACTACACACACACACACTACACACACACACACACTACACACACTACACACACACACACACACACACACACACACACACACACACACACTACACACACACACACACTACACACACTACACACACACACACACACACACACACACTACACACACACACACACTACACACACTACACACACTACACACACACACACACACACTACACACACACACACACTACACACACTACACACACACACACACACACACACACACACACACACACACTACACACACACACACACTACACACACTACACACACACACACACACACACACTACACACACACACTACACACACACACACACTACACACACACACACACACACACACACACACTACACACACTACACACACACACACACACACACTACACACACTACACACACTACACACACACACACACACTACACACACACACACACTACACACACACACACACACTACATACACACACACACACTACACACACACACACACACACACTACACACACACTACACACACTACACACACACACACACACACACACTACACACACACACTACACACACACACACACTACACACACACACACACACACACACACACACACTACACACACACACACACACACACTACACACACTACACACACACACACACTACACACACACACTACACACACACACACACACTACACACACTACACACACACTACACACACTACACACACTACACACACACACACACTACACACACACTACACACACTACACACTCACACACACACACACTACACACACTACACACACTACACACACACACACACTACATACACACACACACACTACACACACACACACACTACACACACACACACACTACACACACTACACACACACACACACTACACACACACACACACTACACACACACACTACACACACACACTACACACACACACACTACACACACACACTACACACACTACACACACTACACACACTACACACACACACACTACACACACTACACACACACACACACACACTACACACACACACTACACACACTACACACACACACACACACACACACTACACACTACACACACACTACACACACACACTACACACTACACACACACTACACACACACACTCCAGTCAGAGCTCAGGGCGGTGCCCCAGTCGAGTCCTGGAGGCTGTGAAAAAACGCTGTGATAACACTCTGAGAACGCTGTCACAGCCCAACTGGGAGCATACACACTGCTGGATCCTGCACTTCTGAGACATATTTAACTCATATGCTGTCTGCATGAACACGTATTTTAAACACGTTTACCTCCTTTGTCTGTGTCGATGAAAATGAGTAATTTCAGGTGTGGTCAGACGCTGCAGAGCTGCTTTAGCCTGGAGTGAAGCAGGAACTCCTTAACTGTTCAATGTCTTTAGCTCCAGGCAAGGTCCACCTCCACACACAGTCCCCAAAACTTTATCCAAAATAAAATTGGACTTAATCCCCAAAAAGTTGTTACGTTCCACAGCAAGAACATCAAAAACGTCACTCAAACAAAAGGGGACAAAAAAACAAGTCTGACCAACAACCAACATCAAACTGGCAGGTTTTAGGAGCGGTTCTGGAAGACAGTCATGTCCACTGAGAGTTGACTAGCAACAACTGGACCCTAAAAGACACCCAGTAAATGTGGCCAAGAAAAGACCAACACCAAACTTAAAGTCAGAGCAAAACAATAATCAGATAAAGGATTGTTTTCTACAACCCAAACTAAAGAGGTGTTAACCTGGTGTTAACCTGGTGTTAACCTGGTGTTAACCCGCCCCATCCATCAAGAGCACTGGGTCAGCCACTCTTAAATAGTACCTGGGCCATCACAGGTGGAACACCTTCCCACTAAGAGATTGGGTCAGCCACTCTTAAATAGTACCTGGGCCATCACAGGTGAAACACCTTCCCACTAAGAGATTGGGTCATCCACTCTTAAATAGTACCTGGGCCATCACAGGTGAAACACCTTCCCACTAAGATATTGGGTCAGCCACTCTTAAATTAGACCTTGCCTTCTCCAATGGCTGTCAATCATTAAGTACAAGACACTTTTTAAAATAACTTTTCTGTTAAACATAAATAAAAACACGGCTCAAGGGTTAGGGTTAGGGTTAGGGTTAGGGTGAGGGTTAGGGTTAGGGTTTTGGTCTCAGGGCTCAAGGGAACCCTGAGAGTGTGGATCTTCCGTCCCCAGTACTCCTTGTAGTAAAATCCTTCAGTCCCAAAAACTTTTCTGCCGCAGCCACAATAATGTCCAGTTTATTTATTTCTTTGAGACTTGTGCTGTACAGTTTATAACTGTGGTAATGAACGCAACAAAATCTACTTTTTAACACACATGGTGTCTTTATTCTGTAACAAACATTTACAACAGGCTGTATTATATCCACTACCTTATATTTAGCATCACTACCATATCTTCCCTAGAATCACTTGTTTTCTTAGTTCTCTTAATTACCTCCATAGGAGATCCTGTTGACCTCTAACCTGTTGACCTCTTACAGGTCAGTCCATGAACTCAGGATCATGATCTCCACCACAACTGCAACACCTTCGTCCTTCTACACATCGTTCTTCATTATATTCCGTTCGTCTACACACACTTGCAACAAATCCTTTACAATTAGTACACTGGTTTGGTAGCGAAGGCTCTCACTGAATATCTTACATATCCAAGCTTCACATGTAGGTATTTTCTCATCATCAAAAAACAACAATACCGACAGACTTTCCTCTTTTTCCCCATTCACCCAGCGGGTCAGACGCCCGGCACCAACTACACCAGGAATTCTCTTCAGTGATTCAACCTGAACATCCGTCGTCACCCCTGAGATCACTCCTTTAACGGGTTACTCTACTCCGAAGTTCAAAACACAATACTTCTGTTGTCTTGATTCTTTTATGGCCTATTGCAATCTTCCTCTGCTCATTAGAAACATATTTAATCAAAATAAGACCACTCCTGGTCACTCTGACATACTCCATTTTACCAATCGCATACATCACCATTTGATACTTCAAAAGGGTTTCCCACATATGCATCCGTGTTTAATAAACGCATCCCAACAAGAAGCGATTCATTATCATTTACACACATTTCAATCTTAGACATTTTTGGACAATTTTCTTTTTGTTCCAGTTTGATACTATTTTAGCCCATTCAGAACCTTCGTCTTCACCACATTTACTCGACTCGCTGCTTAAATCTAACTCTACATCCATTTCTGTCATTTTCCCGGCAATCGACCCGATTGCCTACCGAGTCCTTGGGCAAGCCAGGGGTTTTCTATGTGTGTCTGTTGGTTTTGTGTTGGTCCCCAATTAGAGGCAGCTGCTAGGCATTGTCTCTAATTGGGGGCCGTATTTAAGTTCATGGTTTTCACCTGTTCATTATGGTTCATTGTTTTGTGCCAACCTACGGTTACGGTCGTGTCTCTCTATTATTTTAGTTGAAAGTTCACATTTAAATAAAATTCATTTCGAACTACAACTGCGCTGCGTTTTGGTCTACCTCTCACCACAATCGTGACAGAGGCAGGGCTACATATAGGCTAAACACATTTACATGTTAGTCATTTAGCAGACTCTTATCCACTTACAGTTAACGCATTCATCTTAAGATATTACTCTCTCAAATAGTTGACCAATCAGTTACCAACCCTTAAAACCTTTGGAAAGCATTGTGTTTGACCAACAAATTGATAACCATCTTTTTGCACGCTTAAAGGGAAGGACATTCAACAAGCACAGCACTTACACAAATGACCACTAATTGGCTGAGAGAAATTGATAATAAAATGATTGTGGGGTCTGTTTTGTTAGACTTCAGTGCATTTTTTTACATTACTGATCATAGTCTGCTGCTGGAAAAACATACGTATTATGGCTTTACACCCCCTGCTATATTACATTTATTGTGGATAAAGAGTTACCTGTCTAACAGAACACAGAGGGTATTCTTTAATGGAAGTCTTTCCAACATAATCCAGGTAGAATCAGGAATTCCCCAGGGAAGCTGTCTAGGCCCCTTACTTTTTTCAATCTTTACTAATGACATGCCACTGGCTTTGAGTAATGTATGCGGCTGAATCAACACTACATGTCAGCTACTACAGTGACTGAAATGACTACAACACTTAAAGAGCTGCAGTTAGTTTCAGAATGGGTGGCAAAGAATAAGTTAGTCCTACATTTTTCAAAAACGAAAAGCATTGTATTTGGGACAAATCATTCACTAAACCCTAAACCTCAACTAAATCTTGAGCAAGTTGAGCAAGTTGAGGTGACTAAACTGCTTGGAGTAACCCTGGATTGTAAACTGTCATGGTCAAAACATATTGATACAACAGTAGATAGGATGGGGAGAAGTCTGTCCATAATAAAGTGTTGCTCTGTCTTCTTAACAACACTATCAACAAGGCAGGTCCTACAGGCTCTAGTTTTGTCACACCTGGACTACTGTTCAGTCATGTGGTCAGGTGTCAGAAAGAGGGACCTCTGAAAATTACAATTGGCTCAGAACAGGGCAGCATGGCTGTCCATTGGATGTACACAGAGAGCTAACATTAATAATATACATGTCAATCTCTCATGGCTCAAAGTGGAGGAGAGATTGACTTCATCACTACTTGTTTTTGTAAGAAGTATTGACATACATACCCCATGCCACCAGAGGTCTCTTCACAGTCTCCAAGTCCAGAACAGACTATGGGAGGAACACAGTACTACATAGAGACATGACTACATGGAACTCTATTCCACATCAGGTAACTGATGCAAGCAGACACATCATATTTTAAAAAAGATACAAATACACCTTATGGAATAGCGAGGACTGTGAAGAGACACACACAGGTGTGTATGAGTATTTTTGCAACAGTTGAACTATAATAGTTCAGGATTGTGGAGTGCTACTGTTTTCCGAAGGTTTTAACGGTCCTTTTTATCACTGAGGTACTTTTTATTTTTCTCAGAACCCCGAACGTAAACACGAGTCCTCAATTATTCACAACCGAGCCCAGCTCTTGGATTTAGCACACTCAGCGCTGCTATTGTTGGCGTGGACTGAAGTTTAAAGCAAAACTTCAAGGATGCATACAACTCCACTGCACTCCCTCCCCTCGGTAGATCGGATCACAACCTTGTCCACCTCACCCCACTCTACAGGCCTTTGGTCCAACAGCATCCTGCGACCACTAGGACCATTAGGAGATGGTCTCCAGAGGCGAATGACTGCTTTGAAACAACAGACTGGGATGTGCTCTGTGCTCTGGATGTGCTCTGGATGCTCTGGATGGACAAATTGAAATGCGTCCAGAGGGAGCTGAAGTTGCTGATTGCTGAGGGGAAGAGAGTGTATAAGGAGAAGATGGAGGACAAGCTGAGGCAGAGCCAGGTGAGAGAGGTGTGGAAGGGTATGAGCAATATCACTGGCTTCAAAAAGTTAAACAGTGGGCAGACGGAGGGGACCCAGGACAGAGCCAATAAGCTGAACCAATTTTTTGGTTTGATACTGGCCCTGTCCACCTCCCCTCCAGCTGCCCAGGCAACACACACTCACGTCTGTCCCACCCCCACTTTGCTCACAACACCTCTGTTGAGACAATCAGCGACCCCCTCCCCACCTCCGCCACTGCTCCCTCTGGACTGATCCTCAACACCCCCCTTCCCCCCACCTCCCCACCTGGGCTGGCTTTCACCACCAACCAAGTGAAGAGAGAGCTGGAGAGACTAGATCAGTGGAAAGCGGCCGGCCCTGATGGCATCAGCCCAAGGGTGCATAGGGTCTGTGCTGACCAACTCTGTGGAATATTCCAGCTATGCTTCAACCTTAGCCTGGAAAGGGTCCCTGTGCTGTGGAAAACATCCTGCCTCGTCCCAGTGCCCAAGAAGGTAAACCCCACTGTCCTGAATGACTTCAGACCTGTAGCGCTAACATCCCACATCATGAAGACTCTGAAAATGCAATCATCTACCTCCTGCAGAGGGCCTACTCTCACCTGCACAACACAGGTTGCACTGTGAGGGTTATGTTTTTTGACTTCTCCAGTGCCTTCAATACCATTCAGCCCCTGCTACTGGGTGAGAAGATGAAGAGGATGAAAGTGGAAGCACCCTTAGTCTCCTGGGTCACGGACTACCTGACCGGTTGGCCACAATTTGTGCGACTACAGAGCTGTGTGTCAGAACTGGCAGTGAGCAACAAAGGGGCCCCCCAGGGAATGGTCCTGTCCCCTTTCCTGTTCATCCTCTACACCTCAGACTTCAGATATAACTCTGAAACTTGCCACCTAAAGAAGTTCTCGGATGACTCCGCAATTGTAGGGTGCATCAGAGGTGGGCAGGAGGAGGAGTACAGGAGCACAATCAGTGACTTTGTGTTGTGGTGTGAGCAGAACCACCATCAGCTCAACATCAGCAAAACAAAGGAGATGGTGGTGGACTTCAGGAGAACCAAGGCCCAACTGACTGCAGTCCCTATACAGGGGATGGATGTGGAAATGGTTGGGTCGTACACGTTCCTGGGAGTTCATATGGACAACAGGCTGGAATGGGCTGGTAACACCGGGGCTCAGTACAAAAAGGGCCAGAGCCGACTCTACTTTCTGAGGAGGCTCAGGTCTTTCAACGTGTGCAGTAAACTACTGCATACCTTCTACCAATCTTTTTTGCAGTGGTGTGCTGGGGCGCCAACATAAAAGCCGGAGATGCTTCTCGGGTAAATAAGATGATCAGAAAGGCTAGCTCTGTCCTGGGGATGAGCCTGGACACTCGAGGAGGTGGCAGAGAGACGGATCCTGGCCAAGCTGCAGGCCATCATGGACAACGTCACCCACCCTCTGTAATATAATATGTAATATGTAATATAATATATATATATATGTGTGTTCTACCTCCGACCATTCCCCATGTTCTATGATAGAAATATTGTTCCAGTATTCGCGTTACAACATGTTAGAGTTTCGGCGGGAAAAGTATCTGGAAACAAAGCACATTACTTTGTGAATTTGTAGAGGGAGACCCTGGGCCTTCTGCCATGATTTACTACAGGGCGTGAGGAGTCAACCCCCCCCCCCCCCAACCACAGACTTAATGGGCTGGAGCAGCTTTTTCTCCCTCTCATTTTTCTGTTTCAACTTAGGACACAGAGACAGTGTCCTTTCTCACGGCAGTAATGGCAAACTGGCTGATACAAAAAAACAGGTTTGTGCGCTGTAGCAATGGACTGACACCTGGCAGTAGGAGGGGACTTCTCTGGATTGCTTTTTGGGTAGGGATAACTACTGGGTGCTTTGTCTGTGAAGGTAGTTTTGTGTCAAACGCATCTGCCAAAACTGCAGCTTTCTCAAGAGTGAGATCCTTGTGATCTTAAATGTCGGTTGCAACCTTTTGGTGATGGCAATTCTTGAAATGCTCAAGAAGTATGAGTATTTAAATCCAAGGTCCTTGACCTCTTGAGAACCAAACCACTGATCAAAAAGACATGCTTGTTCCCTTGCGAATGCAAGATGGCTTTGTGATTGTCTTTCGTAATATACAGAACTGTTGTCTGTATGCCTCTAGTAAGCCTGAAGGATATCAGCTTTAGCAGTGTCATAATCGGAACTCTGGCCAAGAGACAAAGCTGCATAGACTTTCTGAAGAACAAGAACACTTGAGGAGCAGTGACCAAATATCTCAGGACCATTTTAGGGATGTAGCAATCTGCTCAAACAGTCAAATATACGGTACATCTAGCTCCTTTTCATTGAAAGGTGGTACAAGCCGGCTGTTTTGACCAAGATCAAACTCTGTTGAGGGTGCAGGACGGCCTGACTGGATTTGGAGTGCTTCCAGATCTCTTTTAGTAAACATTATACAAAATCATATTGAATATTCCAGCAAACTTAATCAAAAATCAGATTGAATATTTCAGCTGATGACCTCAACATGTATGTGTGTGTGTGTGTGTGTGTGTGTGTGTGTGTGTGTGTGTGTGTGTGTGTGTGTGTGTGTGTGTGTGTGTGTGTGTGTGTGTGTGTGTGTGTGTGTGTGTGTGTGTGTGTGTAAGGAAAACGAGCGCTCTGGATCAAGGAGGCTTACGGTAGGTAGGTGTTTGTGTATCTCTGGAAGGCTTAAGATGGACGGTATATTCAACCTGAGCTCATACTTTCACTTCGGAATTTGCCACAATTGGACGAATGGTGATGTTTGACCCATTCATTCCACGTGGTTACAGGGTTAAAACAGAAACAACTCAAAGAATTACGTTTCGGTATTAATTCAGGGTGGTTAAAGTTAGGGCTGTGGTTTGGGGAAGGCTTGAAACAATAAATAATGCTTCCATTAAATATTATCATGTATTCTCCCTGCTTGTTAGAAAATTGTGATGTAAGCAGTGCTCTCTGGCTCTGAGTTTGAGCCCAGTGCTGTGCTGTCGTTGTTCTTTTATCGGGGTGAGCGCCGACGAAGGCACAGTGTATATCGACGTCCTCAGAACTTTTCAAATGTCCGAAATCGACGGCTCTTTTCTCGTGACCAGCCTGGTATGTTAGAGTGGAATGTTTCACAGTTTAGTAATTGAATAGACTCTTATCCAGAGCGACTTACAGTAGTGAGTGCAGACATTTTCTTACTGGTCACCTGTGGCAATTGAAGCCACAACCCTGGCGTTGCAAATGCCATGCTGTACCAACTGAGCTACATGTGTCTCCAGAGTTTCACACCTCTACAGTTATTACCAACCAACCAAACCCCTTACACACACACACACACACACACACACACACACACACACACACACACACACAGACACACAGACACACACACACACACACACACACACACACACACTAATGAGAGAGAGAGATTGAGAGAGTGGAGAAATACAGACAGCCTATCTCCATCTCCTGTCTCTGTCGCATTGAAATGCAGTCTGTGTGTGTGTGAAGGCTGCTGGGTTACAGGATAATTGCCAAACTGTTGGGACCTGAGCTCTGGCCAGACTGTCAAAGCAGGCGTGACAAAACCTCCAATCAACCCTAGAAAGCGAGGGAGAGATGGAGAGGGAGAGAGAGAGAAGGAGAGATGGAGAGGGAGAGAGAGAGAGATGGAGAGGGAGAGAGAGAGAGAAGGAGAGAGAGAGAGAGAGAGATGGAGAGGAAGAGATAGAGAGAGAGAGAAGGAGAGAAGGAGAGATGGAGAGAGAGAGAGAGAGAGAGAGAGAGAAGGAGAGAAGGAGAGATGGAGAGAGAGAGAGAGAGATGGAGAGAGAGAGAGAGAGAGAGAGAGAGAGAGAGAGAGAGAGAGAAGGAGAGATGGAGAGAGAGAGAGAAGGAGAGATGGAGAGATGGAGAGGGAGAGGTGGAGAGGGAGAGATTGAGAAGGAGAGAGAGAGAAGGAGAGAGAGAAGGAGAGAGAGAGAAGGAGAGATGGAGAGGGAGAGAGAGCGAAGGAGAGATGGAGAGAGAGAGAAGGAGAGAGAGAGAAGGAGAGAGAGAGAAGGAGAGAGAGAAGGAGAGAGAGAGAGAGAGAAGGAGAGAGAGAAGGAGAGAGAGAGAGGAGAGAGGGAGAGAGAGAAGGAGAGGAATATGTTATTATGATTCTATGCTAGACATAAATTCAACACACTCTCACTGTTTTGCTTCATTCGTAGGAAAAGACACATTTTTGTGCGACTTCATTCACAGGAAAATACATTTTTTGGGGGCAAACTTCGGAACAACATTTTGAAAGTTATTGAAGCAATGCATTTTGGCCAATGTTGTCACTGCCTTTTTTTTGTGTCCCACGTATTTATATAGAAAAACAAACATGTTAACAACCCAATATTGTTAATCAACCAGCTTATCACGAGATAACTATTATATAATAGAAGCCTTAAATTTGTTTGATTGTTATTAATGCCAATGCTGTTTTCTATGCTTGTTTTCACTTAATACTTTGGGATACTGGAGCCATGTCGGATTTTATGAGGATTGGAGTAAAAAGCGGTATTTGTCTGTTTTTTTGTGGTATTGATGAAGATACATTTTATGATGGGAAATGAATTCATCAATAAATGTGGGGAAACAGAAGAACTGGTTTGGTTTAAATTCCTCTGCATGGTATTTAACTATAATGAGTCTGGAATTAATTAATCCATATCAATGCAGTTAAACAGATGAATGTAAAATAATGAATTATGTTGGCTTACACTTACGGTACTTCCAAGGCCATTTCATGTTGATTATTACAGTTTTGTCAATCATGTTATACAGTTGAAGTCGGAAGTTTACATACACTTAGGTTGAAGTCATTAAAACACATTTTTCAACCACTCCACAGATTTCATGTTAACAAACTATAGTTTGGCAAGTCTGTTAGGACATCTACTTTGTGCATGACAAGTAATTCTGGTGCATTTCACAAAATAGATGGCATCATGAGGAAGGAAATGATGTGGATATATTTAAGCAACATCTCAAGACATCAGTCAGGAAGTTAAAGCTTGGTCGCAAATGGGTCTTCCTGTCAGGCTCTGGCCATAGAGAAGCAATAGGCTTATCTATGTTGCTTGGTCAGAGTCTGACAGTGTCGTTCTTTTCTGTTTCTTTGTGGGTTTTGGGTGGATCTCTAATTAGAGGCAGCTGCTACCCGTTGTCTCTAATTAGGGATCCAATATATGTTGAGTCTGTCCTTCAGTGTCACGTTGCGGAGTAATGGGACGATAAACAGAGCGCTGGTGGAGCGTCATTCCTTTATTATTTTGGAGTTGTTCTCTCGAGGCGCAAAATACATAAAAGGAGATGACTTTAAAACTAAATACAAAACACTAAACAAGCAAAGTAACTCACGTGCTGAAACACAAGGCAGACACGAACAATGATCCACACACAGGTGGATTTGTGTGGGGATTAAATACTATCCCCAATCAGAGACAACGCTATACAGCTGTCTCTGATTGGGGATGATCATCTCCCTAGTTAGGGTGTGAGGACTTGGTTGTGTGCCTCTCTCCTCCCCTAGGTGGGAGTAAGAGGCCTTACCACAACCAAGCCCTCACATTCACTTGGTGTGGGTTGTTTTCGTTACATGTTATCGATGTATGTCGCAGTCACGGTGTAGTAAGTGTTTTTTCTTTACGTCCGTCTATTTGTGTGTTTAGTGAACGTGACGTTTTTCCATAGTGTTTGTTTTCGGTTTTGTTGTAGAGTTCGTTCAGTCATTTGTACATGTTATACATAGTAGAAATAAATGATGAACTATAATCCCTGCGCTGCGTCTTGGTCTCTCCATACACCCATTCGTGACAGAACAACCCACCTCAGCGAGACCAAGCAGCGCGACTGGGGAGAGAGGGAGAGAGAGGAATGCGCGCCAGTACCTATTCCCACGTGGCCTAGGGTGAAGCCCGAGGACAGGGGTAGGTTCATGAAAAAATGGAGGAGGATGGAGAAACAAAGCTCCGTTGTGGCTGCGAGCACCACACCATCGGTGCGCAGCCAGAGCACGGAGAGGCTGAAGACGGGGAATCGCCCACCACTTCGTTTGCCCACAGAGCAGGATCGGGAGAAGCCCGAGGGGTTCAATAAGTACTCCGGGAGATAGAGGAGAGGGACTTTGAGCGCCGACGGGTACTAGTGCTGAGGCTAATGGACAGACGACCACCTCCAGCGAAGGTCAGCGTCCCGCCACCTCCAGCGAAGGTCAGCGTCCTGCCACCTCCAGCGAAGGTCAGCGTCCCGCCACCTCCAGCGAAGGTCAGCGTCCCGCCACCTCCAGCCAAGGCCAGCGGCCCTGAGCCTCCAGCCAAGGCCAGCGGCCCTGAGCCTCCAGCCAAGGCCAGCGGCCCTGAGCTTCCAGCGAAGGCCAGCGGCCCTGAGCCTCCAGCGAAGGCCAGCGGCCCTGAGCCTCCAGCGAAGGCCAGCGGCCCCATATACTACCCACCACTGCGACCTGTATTCTCTCGTCGGCTGGCCCTCACTACATATTCGTCGCCAAACCCACTGGCTCCAGGTCATCTATAAGTCTTTACTAGGTAAATCCCCGCCTTATCTCAGCTCGCTGGTCACCATAGCAACACCCACCCGTAGCATGCGCTCCAGCAGGTATATTTCACTGGTCATCCACAAAGCCAACACCTCCTTTGGCCGCCATCCCTTCCAGTTCTCTGCTGCCAATGACTGGAATGAATTGCAAAAATCATTGAAGCTAGAGGTTCCTATCTCCCTCAATAACTTTAAGCATCAGCTGTCAGAGCTGCTTATCGATCACTGCACCTGTATATAGCCCTTCTGTAAATAGCCCACACTACTATCTCATCCTGTATATAGCTCTTCTGTAAATAGCCCACACTACTACCTCATCCTGTATATAGCCCTTCTGTAAATAGCCCACCCTACTACCTCATCCTGTATATAGCCCTTCTGTAAATAGCCCACACTACTACCTCATCCTGTATACAGCCCTTCTGTAAATAGCCCATCCTACTACCTCATCCTGTATATAGCCCTTCTGTAAATAGCCCACACTACTACCTCATCCTGTATACAGCCCTTCTGTAAATAGCCCATCCTACTACCTCATCCTGTATATAGCCCTTCTGTAAATAGCCCACACTACTACCTCATCCTGTATATAGCCCTTCTGTAAATAGCCCACACTACTACCTCATCCTGTATATAGCCCTTCTGTAAATAGCCCATCCTACTACCTCATCCTGTATACAGCCCTTCTGTAAATAGCCCATCCTACTACCTCATCCTGTATATAGCCCTTCTGTAAATAGCCCATCCTACTACCTCATCCTGTATACAGCCCTTCTGTAAATAGCCCACACTACTACCTCATCCTGTATATAGCCCTTCTGTAAATAGCCCACACTACTACCTCATCCTGTATACAGCCCTTCTGTAAATAGCCCATCCTACTACCTCATCCTGTATATAGCCCTTCTGTAAATAGCCCACACTACTACCTCATCCTGTATACAGCCCTTCTGTAAATAGCCCATCCTACTACCTCATCCTGTATACAGCCCTTCTGTAAATAGCCCACACTACTACCTCATCCTGTATACAGACCTTCTGTAAATAGCCCATCCTACTAACTCATCCTGTATACAGCCCTTCTGTAAATAGCCCACACTACTACCTCATCCTGTATACAGCCCTTCTGTAAATAGCCCACACTACTACCTCATCCTGTATACAGCCCTTCTGTAAATAGCCCATCCTACTACCTCATCCTGTATACAGCCCTTCTGTAAATAGCCCACACTACTACCTCATCCTGTATACAGCCCTTCTGTAAATAGCCCATCCTACTACCTCATCCTGTATACAGCCCTTCTGTAAATAGCCCACACTACTACCTCATCCTGTATACAGCCCTTCTGTAAATAGCCCATCCTACTAACTCATCCTGTATACAGCCCTTCTGTAAATAGCCCACACTACTACCTCATCCTGTATACAGCCCTTCTGTAAATAGCCCACACTACTACCTCATCCTGTATACAGCCCTTCTGTAAATAGCCCATCCTACTACCTCATCCTGTATACAGCCCTTCTGTAAATAGCCCATCCTACTACCTCATCCTGTATATAGCCCTTCTGTAAATAGCCCATCCTACTACCTCATCCTGTATACAGCCCTTCTGTAAATAGCCCATCCTACTACCTCATCCTGTATATAGCCCTTCTGTAAATAGCCCATCCTACTACCTCATCCTGTATATAGCCCTTCTGTAAATAGCCCACACTACTACCTCATCCTGTATACAGCCCTTCTGTAAATAGCCCACACTACTACCTCATCCTGTATACAGCCCTTCTGTAAATAGCCCACACTACTACCTCATCCTGTATACAGCCCTTCTGTAAATAGCCCATCCTACTACCTCATCCTGTATATAGCCCTTCTGTAAATAGCCCACACTACTACCTCATCCTGTATACAGCCCTTCTGTAAATAGCCCATCCTACTACCTCATCCTGTATATAGCCCTTCTGTAAATAGCCCACACTACTACCTCATCCTGTATATAGCCCTTCTGTAAATAGCCCACACTACTACCTCATCCTGTATACAGCCCTTCTGTAAATAGCCCATCCTACTACCTCATCCTGTATACAGCCCTTCTGTAAATAGCCCACACTACTACCTCATCCTGTATACAGCCCTTCTGTAAATAGCCCATCCTACTACCTCATCCTGTATACAGCCCTTCTGTAAATAGCCCACACTACTACCTCATCCTGTATACAGCCCTTCTGTAAATAGCCCATCCTACTAACTCATCCTGTATACAGCCCTTCTGTAAATAGCCCACACTACTACCTCATCCTGTATACAGCCCTTCTGTAAATAGCCCACACTACTACCTCATCCTGTATACAGCCCTTCTGTAAATAGCCCATCCTACTACCTCATCCTATATACAGCCCTTCTGTAAATAGCCCATCCTACTACCTCATCCTGTATATAGCCCTTCTGTAAATAGCCCATCCTACTACCTCATCCTGTATACAGCCCTTCTGTAAATAGCCCATCCTACTACCTCATCCTGTATATAGCCCTTCTGTAAATAGCCCATCCTACTACCTCATCCTGTATATAGCCCTTCTGTAAATAGCCCATCCTACTACCTCATCCTGTATATAGCCCTTCTGTAAATAGCCCACACTACTACCTCATCCTGTATATAGCCCTTCTGTAAATAGCCCACACTACTACCTCATCCTGTATATAGCCCTTCTGTAAATAGCCCATCCTACTACCTCATCCTGTATATAGTCCTTCTGTAAATAGCCCACACTACTACCTCATCCTGTATATAGCCCTTCTGTAAATAGCCCACACTACTACCTCATCCTGTATACAGCCCTTCTGTAAATAGCCCATCCTACTACCTCATCCTGTATATTGCCCTTCTGTAAATAGCCCATCCTACTACCTCATCCTGTATATAGCCCTTCTGTAAATAGCCCATCCTACTACCTCATCCTGTATACAGCCCTTCTGTAAATAGCCCATCCTACTACCTCATCCTGTATATAGCCCTTCTGTAAATAGCCCACACTACTACCTCATCCTGTATACAGCCCTTCTGTAAATAGCCCACACTACTACCTCATCCTGTATACAGCCCTTCTGTAAATAGCCCATCCTACTACCTCATCCTGTATACAGCCCTTCTGTAAATAGCCCACACTACTACCTCATCCTGTATATAGCCCTTCTGTAAATAGCCCACACTACTACCTCATCCTGTATATAGCCCTTCTGTAAATAGCCCACACTACTACCTCATCCTGTATACAGCCCTTCTGTAAATAGCCCACACTACTACCTCATCCTGTATATAGCCCTTCTGTAAATAGCCCACACTACTACCTCATCCTGTATACAGCCCTTCTGTAAAAAGCCCACACTACTACCTCATCCTGTATATAGCCCTTCTGTAAATAGCCCACACTACTACCTCATCCTGTATATAGCCCTTCTGTAAATAGCCCACACTACTACCTCATCCTGTATACAGCCCTTCTGTAAATAGCCCACACTACTAACTCATCCTGTATACAGCCCTTCTGTAAATAGCCCATCCTACTACCTCATCCTGTATACAGCCCTTCTGTAAATAGCCCACCCTACTACCTCATCCTGTATACAGCCCTTCTGTAAATAGCCCACACTACTACCTCATCCTGTATATAGCCCTTCTGTAAATAGCCCATCCTACTACCTCATCCTGTATACAGCCCTTCTGTAAATAGCGCACACTACTACCTCATCCTGTATATAGCCCTTCTGTAAATAGCCACACTACTACCTCATCCACATATTTATTTATTTTATTTTATTTATTTTTTGTAACTTCCGCTCAATCTTGCACTCCAGTATCTCTATTTGCACATCATCATCTGCACATTCCTCATTCCAGTGTTAATTCTAATCTGTAATTTATTTCACCACTATGGTCTATTTATTGTCCTACCTTCCTAACCTTACTGCATTTTGCACTACATTTGCACTCTGTATATAGATTCTCTATTGTGTTATTGACTGTACGTTTGTTTATTCTCATGTGTAACTCTGTGTTGTAGTTTTTTGTCGCACTGCTTTGCTTTGTCTTGGCCAGGTCACAGTTGTAAATGAGAACTAGCTCTCAACTGGCCTACCTGGTTAAATAAAGGTGAAATAAAACCTACCTGGTTAAATAAAGGTGAAATAAAACCTACCTGGTTAAATAAAGGTGGAATAAAACCTACCTGGTTAAATAAAGGTGGAATAAAACCTACCTGGTTAAATAAAGGTGAAATAAAACCTACCTGGTTAAATAAAGGTGGAATAAAACCTACCTGGTTAAATAAAGGTGGAATAAAACCTACCTGGTTAAATAAAGGTGGAATAAAACCTACCTGGTTAAATAAAGGTGAAATAAAACCTACCTGGTTAAATAAAGGTGGAATAAAACCTACCTGGTTAAATAAAGGTGAAATAAAACCTACCTGGTTAAATAAAGGTGGAATAAAACCTACCTGGTTAAATAAAAAATGATTTTGTTCAATGATGGACTACTCCGGCCAAACCCGGACGACGCTGGGCCAATTGTGAGCCACCCTATGGGACTCCCAATCATGGCCAGTCGTGATACAGCCTGGATTCGAACCAGAGTGTCTGTAGTGACTCCTCTAGTACTGAGATGCAGTGTCTTAGACCACTGAACCAGGTTGTCTGTAGTGACTCCTCTAACACTGAGATGTAGTGTCTTAGACCACTGAACCAGGTTGTCTGTAGTGACTCCTCTAGTACTGAGATGCAGTGTCTTAGACCACTGAACCAGGTTGTATTATACTTGGTATTATATTTGGTATTATATTTGGTACTATACTTGGTATTATACTTGGTATTATAGTTGGTATTATATTTGGTATTATACTTGGTACTATACTTGGTATTATACTTGGTATTATACTTGGTATTATATTTGGTACTATATTTGGTATTATATTTGGTACTTTACTTGGTATTATACTTGGTATTATATTTGGTATTATATTTGGTACTATACTTGGTTTTATACTTGGTATTATATTTGGTACTATACTTGGTACTATACTTGGTATTATACTTGGTATTATATTTGGTACTATACTTGGTATTATAGTTGGTATTATATTTGGTATTATACTTGGTACTTTACTTGGTATTATACTTGGTATTATACTTGGTATTATATTTGGTACTATACTTGGTATTATATTTGGTACTTTACTTGGTATTATACTTGGTATTGTATTTGGTATTATACTTGGTATTATACTTGGTACTATACTTGGTATTATACTTGGTATTATACTTGGTATTGTATTTGGTACTATATTTGGTATTATATTTGGTACTTTACTTGGTATTATACTTGGTATTATACTTGGTATTATATTTGGTATTATACTTGGTACTATACTTGGTATTATGTTTGGTATTATACTTGGTATTATATTTGGTACTATACTTGGTACTATACTTGGTATTATACTTGGTATTATATTTGGTATTATACTTGGTACTATACTTGGTATTAGCGGACTTCTCAGGCACTGGAGCGGAGCAGACGGCTGGACCCGGAATGGGCACCGGTGGAGCGGACTGCTCTGGCTCAGGAGCGGAGCAGACGGCTGGACCCGGATTGGGAACCGGTGGAGCGGTATGTTCCAACCACAGAGCGGTGTTGACTTTGGGAGGTTTCGGGCTGCGGACCTTTGCTGGAGGTTTCGGGCTGTGGACCTTTGCTGGAGGTTCCGGGCTGCGGACCTTCGCTGGAGGTTCCGGGCTGCGGACCTTTGCTGGAGGTTCCGGGGTGCGGACCTTCGCTGGAGGTTCCGGGCTGCGGACCTTTGCTGGAGGTTCTGGGCTACGGACCTTCGCTGGAGGTTCCGGGCTGCGGACCTTCGCTGCGGGCTCCGGACCTTCGCTGGAGGTTCCGGGCTGCGGACCTTCGCTGGAGGTTCCGGGCTGTGGACCTTCGCTGGAGGTTCCGGGCTGTGGACCTTTGCTGGAGGTTCCGGGCTGCGGACCTTTGCTGGAGGTTCCGGGCTGTGGACCTTCGCTGCGGGCTCTGGGCTACGGACCTTCGCTGCGGGCTCTGGGCTACGGACCTTCTCTGGGGGTTCCGGGCTGCGGACCTTCGCTGGAGGTTCCGGGCTGCGGACCTTTGCTGGAGGTTCCGGGCTACGGAGAGCCGGTACGAGACGTACCGGACTGGGGAGGCGCACCGGAGGTTGGGTGAGTGGAGCCGGCACAGGAAGCACCTGGCTGGGCGCACGCACTGGAGGTCGAGTGCGGGGAGTAGAGCAGAGGTCCGGACCCGGACTGGACATCGGTGAAGCGGACTGCTCTGGCATGGGAGTGGAGCCGACGACCGGACCCGGACTGGACACCGGTGGAGCGGACTGCTCTGGCATGGAGGTGGAGTAGACGACCGGACCCAGACTGGGCACCGGAGGAGCGGACTGCTCTGGCAGGGAGGTGGAGTAGACGACCGGACCCGGACTGCGCACCGGTGGAGCGGATTGCTCCGGCCCGGGAGTGGAGTAGACGACCGGACCTGGACTGGACCACTCCGCCATCTCCCTCTCGACCTCTTCCTCTATCTCCCTCAATTCTTCCAGAACCTCTCCAAAAATGCTCCTCCAAATACTCCTCCTGCTCCTTGCCCTGCGCCCCCCATTTGTACCTCGGCCTCTCCATGCTCCACATTGGCTCTTTCTCACTGTAGCCAGACCACCCCCATAGCCCCCCTCCAAAATTTGCTTGGGGTTGCTTTCGGGCTTTTCTCCGTCTCGCGCATCGTTCACGAAGCGGCACTTCCTCTGTCTCCGTCTCTCCCCAGTTGCGCCTCTTGGTCTCGTTCGGGTGGGTCATTCTGTCACGACGGTGCGCATACAGAGCCCAAGGTCTGTCACGGTTGGGTGCAGCGAGAGACCAAAACGCAGCGCAGGGATTGTAGTTCGACATTTTTATTAATATACTATGTATAACTTTTATAATATACTATGTACAACACAACTCAAATACAAACTACTAGACAAAACAAACACGATACAACAAACGTGAAAAAACGTAGCACACTTACTTTCTCCGTGACTTGCGAAATAACGACCCACACCCCAGAGTGGAACATACAAACCTATGTAGGATCCCTAATTAGAGACGATGCGCTACAGCTGCCTCTAATTAGGGATCCAACACAAACCACCACCAGAAACAGAAAGAATAGACCTGTCAGACTCTGACCATGGATACATAGAGAAGCAAATAGGCTTCTCTATGACTAGAGCCTGACATTCATAGAAAAGTCAAGAGTTGGATGTAACATGAGTACAAACAAAGTGAGTGTTTATTATGGTGTGTATTATATTTCCCCATCATAAAAATGTATCCCCATTCCATTACAGTCATTTAGCAAGTGCCATGCTCTACCATCTGAGCTACACGGGACATTCTGCAATCAAATATCTTCAAAAACCACAATAAAAAGCTACAGAAAAATCAGTATTTTTTTTCCAATCAGGCAACCCTCATTAAATTGGACAGCTGTGTATTAAATGCATTATGAAAGACATTGTGTAAATATACATTAAAAAGTACAACAGGTGTAGACCTTACAGTGAAATGCTTACTAACAAGCCCTTAACCAACAATACAACAGGTGTAGACCTTACAGTGAAATGCTTACTAACAAGCCCTTAACCAACAATACAACAGGTGTAGACCTTACAGTGAAATGCTTACTAACAAGCCCTTAACCAACAATACAACAGGTGTAGACCTTACAGTGAAATGCTTCCTAACAAGCCCTTAACCAACAATACAACAGGTGTAGACCTTACAGTGAAATGCTTACTAACAAGCCCTTAACCAACAATACAACAGGTGTAGACCTTACAGTGAAATGCTTACTAACAAGCCCTTAACCAACAATACAACAGGTGTAGACCTTACAGTGAAATGCTTACTAACAAGCCCTTAACCAACAATACAACAGGTGTAGACCTTACAGTGAAATGCTTACTAACAAGCCCTTAACCAACAATACAACAGGTGTAGACCTTACAGTGAAATGCTTACAAACAAGCCCTTAACCAACAATACAACAGATGTAGACATTACAGTGAAATGCTTACTAACAAGCCCTTAACCAACAATACAACAGGTGGCTATATACAGGGGTACCAGTACAGAGTCAATGTGAGGAGACTATATACAGGGGTACCAGTACAGAGTCAATGTGAGGAGGCTATATACAGGGGTACCAGTACAGAGTCAATGTGAGGAGGCTATATACAGGGGTACCAGTTCAGAGTCAATGTGAGGAGGCTATATACAGGGGTACCAGTACAGAGTCAATGTGAGGAGGCTATATACAGGGGTACTGGTACAGAGTCAATGTGAGGAGGCTATATACAGGGGTACCAGTACAGAGTCAATGTGAGGAGGCTATATACAGGGGTACCAGTACAGAGTCAATGTGAGGAGGCTATATACAGGGGTACCAGTACAGAGTCAATGTGAGGAGGCTATATACAGGGGTACCAGTACAGAGTCAATGTGAGGAGGCTATATACAGGGGTACTGGTACAGAGTCAATGTGAGGAGGTTATATACAGGGGTACCAGTACTGAGTCAATGTGAGGAGGCTATATACAGGGTTACCAGTACAGAGTCAATGTGAGGAGGCTATATACAGGGGTACCAGTACAGAGTCAATGTGAGGAGGCTATATACAGGGTTACCAGTACAGAGTCAATGTGAGGAGGCTATATACAGGGTTACCAGTACAGAGTCAATGTGAGGAGGCTATATACAGGAAGTACCAGTACAGAGTCAATGTGAGGAGGCTATATACAGGGGTACCAGTACAGAGTCAATGTGAGGAGGCTATATACAGGGTTACCAGTACAGAGTCAATGTGAGGAGGCTATATACAGGAAGTACCAGTACAGAGTCAATGTGAGGAGGCTATATACAGGGGTACTGGTACAGAGTCAATGTGAGGAGGCTATATACAGGGGTACTGGTACAGAGTCAATGTGAGGAGGCTATATACAGGGGTACCAGTACTGAGTCAATGTGAGGAGGCTATATACAGGGTTACCAGTACAGAGTCAATGTGAGGAGGCTATATACAGGGGTACCAGTACAGAGTCAATGTGAGGAGGCTATATACAGGGTTACCAGTACAGAGTCAATGTGAGGAGGCTATATACAGGGTTACCAGTACAGAGTCAATGTGAGGAGGCTATATACAGGAAGTACCAGTACAGAGTCAATGTGAGGAGGCTATATACAGGGGTACCAGTACAGAGTCAATGTGAGGAGGCTATATACAGGGTTACCAGTACAGAGTCAATGTGAGGAGGCTATATACAGGAAGTACCAGTACAGAGTCAATGTGAGGAGGCTATATACAGGGGTACCAGTACAGAGTCAATGTGAGGAGGCTATATACAGGGTTACCAGTACAGAGTCAATGTGAGGAGGCTATATACAGGAAGTACCAGTACAGAGTCAATGTGAGGAGGCTATATACAGGGGTACTGGTACAGAGTCAATGTGAGGAGGCTATATACAGGGGTACTGGTACAGAGTCAATGTGAGGAGGCTATATACAGGGGTACCAGTACTGAGTCAATGTGAGGAGGCTATATACAGGGTTACCAGTACAGAGTCAATGTGAGGAGGCTATATACAGGGGTACCAGTACAGAGTCAATGTGAGGAGGCTATATACAGGGTTACCAGTACAGAGTCAATGTGAGGAGGCTATATACAGGGTTACCAGTACAGAGTCAATGTGAGGAGGCTATATACAGGAAGTACCAGTACAGAGTCAATGTGAGGAGGCTATATACAGGGGTACCAGTACAGAGTCAATGTGAGGAGGCTATATACAGGGTTACCAGTACAGAGTCAATGTGAGGAGGCTATATACAGGAAGTACCAGTACAGAGTCAATGTGAGGAGGCTATATACAGGGGTACCAGTACAGAGTCAATGTGAGGAGGCTATATACAGGGTTACCAGTACAGAGTCAATGTGAGGAGGCTATATACAGGGGTACCAGTACAGAGTCAATGTGAGGAGGCTATATACAGGGGTACCAGTACTGTCCTGGTGTGTTTGGACCATTCTAGTTTGTTGGTGATGTGGACACCAAAGAACTTGAAGCTCTCAACCTGCTCCACTACAGCCCCGTCGATGAGAATGGGGGCGTGGTCAGTCCTCCTTTTCCTGTAGTCCACAATCATCTCCTTTGTCTTGATCACATTGAGGGAGAGGTTGTTATCCTGACATCACAGCGCCAGGTCTCTGACCTCCTCCCTATCCTGCAGTAACTGCTAACAGCGTGGAAATTAGAAAAATGCCTTTTATTTACCTTGGTTTCACAGTAACTTTATGCAGTTCCTGCTAACATGACCCCCATTTTCTCCACAACACAATACAATAGAGGCAGGATACTGGTCCACATGATTAAGCAGGTATTTAATGTAGCAAACATGACATTAACTCATTTTTGACCAAATGATCAGTTACTGCCTTTTTGCTTGGTAGGACAGAACAGGCTATAGACACAGCAGGCAGGTCTCTGACCTCCTCCCTATAGGCTGTCTCATCGTTGTCGTGATCAGGCCTACCACTGTTGTGTCATCAGTAAACTTAATGATGGTGTTGGAGTCGTGCCTGGCCTTGCAGTCATGGGTGAACAGAAAGTACAGGAGGGGACTGAGCACGCACCCCTGAGGGGCCCCAGTGTTGAGGATCAGTGTGGCGGATGTGTTGTTACCTACCCTTACCACCTGGGGCCGGCCCGTCAGGAAGTCCAGGATCCAGTTGCAGAGGGAGGTGTTCAGTCCCAGGATCCTCAGCTTGGTGATGAGCTTTGAGGGCACTATGGTGTTGAACACTGAGCTGTAGTCAATGAACAGCATTCTCACGTAGGTGTTCATTTTGTCCAGGTGGGAAAGGACAGTGTGGAGTTCAATAGAGATTGTATCATCTGTGGATCTGTTTGAGCGGTATACAAATTGTAGTGGGTCTATGGTTTCTGGGATAATGGTGTTGATGTGAGCCATGACCAGCCTTTCAAAGCACTTCATGGCTACAGACGTGAGTGCTACGGGTCTGTAGTCATTTAGGCAGATTACCTTAGTGTTCTTGGGCACAGGGACTATGGTGGTCTGCTTGAAACATGTTGGTATTAGACTCTGTCAGGGACAGGTTGAAAATGTCAGTGAAGACACTTGCCAGTTGGTCAGCGCATGCTCGGAGTACACGTCCTGGTAATCCGTCTGTCCCTGCGGCCTTGTGGATGTTGACCTGTTTAAAGGTCATACTCATATCGGCTACGGAGAGCGTGATCACACAGTCGTCCCGACGAGCGTCAGAGCCGGTGTAGTACAGTTCAATCTTAGTTATGTATTAGTCCAGGACTAACCCTAACCCTAACAAGCATAGAAAACAGCATTGGCATTAATAAAATAAAACTGTGTGAGGTTACAACCTGGTTGATTAACAATACTGGGTTGTTAACACATTCATTTTTTTATATAAATACATGTGGGACACAAATAAAGGCAGTGTAGAACACCATTGCCCATCATGCATTGCTCTAATAACTTTCCAAAGGTTGTTCTGAAGGTTTCCCCCAAGAAATGTATTTTCCTCGGATTGAAGTTGCACCAGAATGTGTGTATTTTCTTACGAATTAAATCACACAAAAATGTGTGTCTTTCCACGCAAAATGCACAAAATCTGCTAAAATACTTTTGGTACATATTTGCACAAATTGAGTGGAAAATTGGGTCCTCACATTTGCCTTTTAATTTGTAATTAGCCTTCTAAAACACACACACACACACACACAAACAATTTCCTTAGTACAACACCAACAAACTTGTTATACAGTTCATACCTCTTGGCGGAATGGCCCCAATCAGGCTGCCCTTTGAATTCACTGCAATACAATATCAGACAATATTCATACACACACACACACTTTGCCTGTGGTAGTGGTGTTGAGTCCTGTGGTAATCAAACTAGGCTAACGGTTTAGGGCTAGCCACACTTACACACACACATTCACACATACTCAAGTTGTAAATGTCACCATCTCTCCCGGGAGTGTTGGTTTTCCTGACGTCGAGTTTCTTCCTAAAGTGCTACGGGGGAAACCTGAGGAGAGAAAGACAGAGAGAGAGAGAGAGAAAGAGAGAGAGGCAAAAAGAACGAGATGGTGGGAGGGAGGGAATCAACTTGAAGCTGTAAGAGGGAGTATGGCTGGGCTCCACTAACCTGGTAAGCCAGATCCAAACCTGAACCAACTAGTTGATCCACTCCTCCTAACCCTAACCTGACACATTAACTAGCTAGCTAACCCACTCCTTCTTAACCTAACCTTAACCTGACACATTAACTAGTTAGTTAACCCACTCCTTCTAATTCTAACCTGACACATTAACTAGCTAGCTAACCCACTCCTTCTTAACCTAACCTTAACCTGACACATTAACTAGTTAGTTAACCCACTCCTTCTAACCCTAACCTGACACATTAACTAGCTAGCTAACCCACTCCTTCTTAACCTAACCTTAACCTGACACATTAACTAGTTAGTTAACCCACTCCTTCTAATTCTAACCTGACACATTAACTAGCTAGCTAACCCACTCCTTCTTAACCTAACCTTAACCTGACACATTAACTAGTTAGTTAACCCACTCCTTCTAATTCTAACCTGACACATTAACTAGCTAGCTAACCCACTCCTTCTTAACCTAACCTTAACCTGACACATTAACTAGTTAGTTAATCCACTCCTCCTAACCTTAACCTGACACATTAACTAGTTAGTTAACCCACTCCTTCTAATTCTAACCTGACACATTAACTAGCTAGCTAACCCACTCCTTCTTAACCTAACCTTAACCTGACACATTAACTAGTTAGTTAACCCACTCCTCCTAACCCTAACCTGACACATTAACTAGCTAGCTAACCCACTCCTTCTTAACCTAACCTTAACCGGACACATTAACTAGTTAGTTAACCCACTCCTACTAACCCTAACCTGACACATTAACTAGTTAGTTAACCCACTCCTTCTAATTCTAACCTGACACATAAAGACTAATCCTGTACTGTTTAACATAGAGATGAACCCTATAGACTAACCATATACTGTTAAACATATAGACTAACCCCATATAGACTAACCCCATATAGACTAACCCCATATAGACTAACCCCATATAGACTAACATGCAGTACAGCATTTAATGTGATCCAAGATGGCAGTCAATCAGTCTGGCTGATTGTATGTATTATCCTTTCACCTTTATTTAACCAGGTAGGTTTTATTTCACCTTTATTTAACCAGGTAGGTTTTATTCCACCTTTATTTAACCAGGTAGGTTTTATTCCACCTTTATTTAACCAGGTAGGTTTTATTCCACCTTTATTTAACCAGGTAGGTTTTATTTCACCTTTATTTAACCAGGTAGGTTTTATTCCACCTTTATTTAACCAGGTAGGTTTTATTCCACCTTTATTTAACCAGGTAGGTTTTATTCCACCTTTATTTAACCAGGTAGGTTTTATTCCACCTTTATTTAACCAGGTAGGTTTTATTTCACCTTTATTTAACCAGGTAGGTTTTATTCCACCTTTATTTAACCAGGTAGGTTTTATTTCACCTTTATTTAACCAGGTAGGTTTTATTTCACCTTTATTTAACCAGGTAGGTTTTATTTCACCTTTATTTAACCAGGTAGGTTTTATTTCACCTTTATTTAACCAGGTAGGTTTTATTTCACCTTTATTTAACCAGGTAGGTTTTATTTCACCTTTATTTAACCAGGTAGATCAGTTGAGAACAAGTTCTCATTTACAACTGTGACCTGGCCAAGACAAAGCAAAGCAGTGAGACAAAAACAACACAGAGTTACACATGAGAATAAACAAATGTACAGTCAATAACACAATAGAGAATCTATATACAGAGTGCAAATGTAGTGCAAAATGCAGTAAGGTTAGGAAGGTAGGACAATAAATAGACCATAGTGGTGAAATAAATTACAGATTAGAATTAACACTGGAATGAAGGATGTGCAGATGATGATGTGCAAATAGAGATACTGGAGTGCAAGATTAGCGAAAATAATAATATGTGGATGAGGTAGTAGGGTGGGCTATTTACAGAAGGGCTGTATACAGGTGCAGTGATCGATAAGCAGCTCTGACAGCTAATGCTTAAAGTTAGTGAGGGAGATAGGAACTTCTAGCTTCAAGGATTTTTGCAATTCGTTCCAGTCAATGACTGGTCTACAGAAGCAAACACATTTGATGTGAACGTGTATTCTGTATATAACAACTATTATTTTGAGATTTGTCTCTATATTACGACATTTGGAAGTTGGAGTGCGCCGAGTCAGGAGTGTCTGTCTGATCGCAAGGCCTGCTACCTGAGAACAGGTGCGCACTGAAGGCTAGGAGTAGAGAAGCGGTTGGTAGATTGGTAAACCTGAAAATCTACTTGTTCTACACAACGTCTACTGGCCGTTGCACGCCTGTGCTGAAAGACTTCTAAAAACCGGCATTATGTATCTGTTACTGTGCCTGCTCTTTACTCAATGACATCCTGGATTAAATAGGCTGAATGATCAATGGGTGAGTGAATTATCTTCTCTTTATGCCCTAAAACTTGCAAACACGAGACCATCATGTCAATACCACCAGGAACTTGGTCTCTCTGCAGCTGCATTTGTACCAATCTCAAACGCAACTGGGCCGACACTTGAATTACTTTTTTATTGACAGTGGTGCTGGTTTTTTATTGACAGTGGTGCTGGTTTTTTATTGACAGTGGTGCTGGTTTTTTATTGACAGTGGTGCTGGTTTTTTATTGACAGTGGTGCTGGTTTTTTATTGACAGTGGTGCTGGTTTATTATTGACAGTGGTGCTGGTTTTTTATTGACAGTGGTGCTGGTTTATTATTGACAGTGGTGCTGGTTTTTTATTTTATCCGCCAAGTTCTCACGCATTGGACAACTGAGATGTATTGTTATGCTTTTATTGGTAATGTGCGACCGAACCCTGGGTTCGAACCCTGGGCCGGTAGATACCATGCAATCTCTACAGACTCCATATGATTTTGTGAGACTTGCATGCATCGACTGATATATTCTTTAATGATGTCAGTGATCACTGTGCAATTGCTTGTGTTAGAAATACAAAAATCCAAACCCTGTTATATTTTTTAAATACATTGTAGACAGTTTGATGAGCAAGCGTTCTTACATGATCTGTACCATAGTATTGACAGAGTAAGTCTGATTCCTGATGTTGACACTGCCTGTGACTATTTTTATATGAAATTTGTGTCCATTTGTGATAAGAATGCCGCTGTGAAGAAATGTTTAATCAGTGGAAGGGACAATCCCTGGTTTTCAGATAACTTGGCAGAATGAATTAGAAAGAGAAATGTGTCTTGGGCTCAAGCTAGACATACTGATGCTCCTGTTGACTGGGCCTGCTTCAGAGAGTGAACAAACAAATGTACAGGATTGATCAGAAGTCCAAATCAGAGGAACTAAACAATCCTACCAAGTTCTGGAAGCGAATCAAATCAGTGTCAGGTTCTAATGTATCCTCTGGCCTTCCTGACCATGTAATGATGGACTCTAATGAAGTGAAGGATAAAGCTGATATTGTAGGGGTTTTTAACAAGCACTTCATAACTGCTGGTTCAGTATTTGATAATGGTGGGTCCCAGGCCTCTAATGTAAGCTCTGTCACAGTAAACTATGATATAGGACCAGGCCTCTAATGTAAGCTCTGTCACAGTAAACTATGATATAGGACCAGGCCTCTAATGTAAGCTCTGTCACAGTAAACTATGATATAGGACCAGGCCTCTAATGTAAGCTCTGTCACAGTAAACTATGATATAGGACCAGGCCTCTAATGTAAGCTCTGATACAGTAAACTATGATATAGGCCCTCATGGGAACTAATGTAAGCTCTGATACAGTAAACTATGATATAGGCCCTCATGGGAACTAATGTAAGCTCTGTCACAGTAAACTATGATATAGGCCCTCATGGGAACTAATGTAAGCTCTGTCACAGTAAACTATGATATAGGCCCTCATGGGAACTAATGTAAGCTCTGATACAGTAAACTATGATACAGGCCCTCATGGGAAGTAATGTAAGCTCTGATACAGTAAACTATGATATAGGCCCTCATGGGAACTAATGTAAGCTCTGTCACAGTAAACTATGATATAGGCCCTCATGGGAACTAATGTAAGCTCTGTCACAGTAAACGATGATATAGGCCCTCATGGGAACTAATGTAAGCTCTGTCACAGTAAACTATGATATAGGCCCTCATGGGAACTAATGTAAGCTCTGTCACAGTAAACTATGATATAGGCCCTCATGGGAACTAATGTAAGCTCTGTCACAGTAAACTATGATATAGGCCCTCATGGGAACTAATGTAAGCTCTGTCACAGTAAACTATGATATAGGCCCTCATGGGAACTAATGTAAGCTCTGTCACAGTAAACTATGATATAGGCCCTCATGGGAAGTAATGTAAGCTCTGTCACAGTAAACTATGATATAGGCCCTCATGGGAACTAATGTAAGCTCTGTCACAGTAAACTATGATATAGGCCCCTCATGGGAACTAATGTAAGCTCTGTCACAGTAAACTATGATATAGGACCAGGCCTCTAATGTAAGCTCTGTCACAGTAAACTATGATATAGGACCAGGCCTCTAATGTAAGCTCTGTCACAGTAAACTATGATATAGGACCAGGCCTCTAATGTAAGCTCTGTCACAGTAAACTATGATATAGGACCAGGCCTCTAATGTAAGCTCTGATACAGTAAACTATGATATAGGACCAGGCCTCTAATGTAAGCTCTGATACAGTAAACTATGATATAGGACCAGGCCTCTAATGTAAGCTCTGTCACAGTAAACTATGATATAGGACCAGGCCTCTAATGTAAGCTCTGATACAGTAAACTATGATATAGGCCCTCATGGGAACTAATGTAAGCTCTGATACAGTAAACTATGATATAGGCCCTCATGGGAACTAATGTAAGCTCTGTCACAGTAAACTATGATATAGGCCCTCATGGGAACTAATGTAAGCTCTGTCACAGTAAACTATGATATAGGCCCTCATGGGAACTAATGTAAGCTCTGATACAGTAAACTATGATACAGGCCCTCATGGGAAGTAATGTAAGCTCTGATACAGTAAACTATGATATAGGCCCTCAAGGGAACTAATGTAAGCTTGTGTCACAGTAAACTATGATATAGGCCCTCATGGGAACTAATGTAAGCTCTGTCACAGTAAACTATGATATAGGCCCTCATGGGAAGTAATGTAAGCTCTGTCACAGTAAACTATGATATAGGCCCTCATGGGAACTAATGTAAGCTCTGTCACAGTAAACTATGATATAGGCCCCTCATGGGAACTAATGTAAGCTCTGTCACAGTAAACTATGATATAGGACCAGGCCTCTAATGTAAGCTCTGTCACAGTAAACTATGATATAGGACCAGGCCTCTAATGTAAGCTCTGTCACAGTAAACTATGATATAGGACCAGGCCTCTAATGTAAGCTCTGTCACAGTAAACTATGATATAGGACCAGGCCTCTAATGTAAGCTCTGTCACAGTAAACTATGATATAGGACCAGGCCTCTAATGTAAGCTCTGATACAGTAAACTATGATATAGGACCAGGCCTCTAATGTAAGCTCTGATACAGTAAACTATGATATAGGACCAGGCCTCTAATGTAAGCTCTGTCACAGTAAACTATGATATAGGACCAGGCCTCTAATGTAAGCTCTGATACAGTAAACTATGATATAGGCCCTCATGGGAACTAATGTAAGCTCTGATACAGTAAACTATGATATAGGCCCTCATGGGAACTAATGTAAGCTCTGTCACAGTAAACTATGATATAGGCCCTCATGGGAACTAATGTAAGCTCTGATACAGTAAACTATGATATAGGCCCTCATGGGAACTAATGTAAGCTCTGTCACAGTAAACTATGATATAGGCCCTCATGGGAACTAATGTAAGCTCTGATACAGTAAACTATGATATAGGCCCTCATGGGAACTAATGTAAGCTCTGTCACAGTAAACTATGATATAGGCCCTCATGGGAACTAATGTAAGCTCTGTCACAGTAGACTATGATATAGGCCCTCATGGGAACTAATGTAAGCTCTGTCACAGTAGACTATGATATAGGCCCTCATGGGAACTAATGTACGCTCTGTCACAGTAAACTATGATATAGGCCCTCATGGGAACTAATGTAAGCTCTGTCACAGTAAACTATGATATAGGCCCTCATGGGAACTAATGTAAGCTCTGTCACAGTAAACTATGATATAGGCCCTCATGGGAACTAATGTAAGCTCTGTCACAGTAAACTATGATATAGGCCCTCATGGGAACTAATGTAAGCTCTGTCACAGTAAACTATGATATAGGCCCTCATGGGAACTAATGTAAGCTCTGTCACAGTAAACTATGATATAGGCCCTCATGGGAACTAATGTAAGCTCTGTCACAGTAAACTATGATATAGGCCCTCATGGGAACTAATGTAAGCTCTGTCACAGTAAACTATGATATAGGCCCTCATGGGAACTAATGTAAGCTCTGTCACAGTAAACTATGATATAGGCCCTCATGGGAACTAATGTAAGCTCTGTCACAGTAAACTATGATATAGGCCCTATACAGACCTGAATGAATAAGTCTTGAGTGAATGAGTGATTACAGACCAGAGTTACTCACGGATGGATGGATGCATAATTGTGCTGCTCTGCATCATATCCAGGGTGGGTAGTAACACGTTACAAGTAACGCAAATCAGTAAAAGAGGACGCATTTGGAGTAACGAATACTTTTCCGCGTTACTTTCTGTGGTCTGTAATTTTACTCAAGTATTTTTTTCAGCAAGTAAAGTACTCTTTACTCAGCTACATTTAGTTTGTAACGGTAAAAAAATCTTTACAAAGGTTATCTTCAGGTATGTTTAAGCCAATTCGTACTCATTCGCTCATCATGTAGTTTGACAAATGCAACCCGTTCTCACCACTTCTCTCCTCATCATCAGGGAAGCATCAACAGCCCAGTAGTGGATGAAGATGTGGCGAGTCCTGACAATCCTTGGCCACAATTTCAGGACATTTTTATTTTCAAACGTAAAAGAGGCAATAATATTATCATGAAATGTTGTCTTTGGCTCAACAAAAACGCGGAAATCTCGGCTTTTAAAAATGAATCCTCCAACCTTCGCAAGCACATTGAGGTTAGTTAGGCTAGTTAGCTAGCTGCTAGTTAACTTCAGCTAGTTAGTAATAGGTAGCCAACGTAGCTAGTTATCTAAATGTCCCAGTAGTGTAGATACAATGTAAAGCTAAATGTAAATAGGGAGTGTAGGGTTATGTGTTGTATTGTATTGTGTTGTGTTGTGTTGTGTTGTGTTGTGTTGTGTTGTGTTGTATTGTATTGTGTTGTATTAGTTTACTTTGCTTGACCTTATTTTTAGGATGGCATAAATATTTTAAATGCATTTCTAATGGAAACCTTTTGTCTCGGTTGTTGTAGCCAGCCAGCTATGTTGTTATTTCTGCACATAAAGTATGAGAACATATTGGAAAAGGTACAATTTATGATACAGTGGAGTCTGCTTATTGTGATCACGTCCGTCTGGGTCAATTTGATCACTAGGGATGATCGCTATAACAATTTTCTTTCTCATGCAGATTACCATTTATTTGACCGTTAACATTTTTATTACATGAATATAACATAATGAAATGGACAGCTTCGATATTAACTGAAGTTTACTGACATTCAAAATACATTTGTAAATTGCTGTACTGTTACATTAGTGCAAATAGGCTAGCACCACAGGTGCTTTCCCCTGGCGCATTACTACTAGCCATGACTGTAACTCGTTTTTTGAGTACACCACACAAGGTATGCTGAGGAACACCAAGTTTCACTGCAGCATCTCTTTGGCTCATTTTTGGCAGCTTGTCATATTGTTCCAAGACACAATGTTTTGCACGTTAACACTAGAAGCTTATTACCTAAAATGGATCAATTGAAAGTGTGGGTTCACATCTCTAATCCAGATGTGTTGGTCATTACTGAGACGTGGTTGAGGAAGAGTGTTTTGAATATTGATGTTAACCTTTCTGGTTATAACCTTTTTTGGCAAGACAGATCTTCCAAAGGTGGGGGAGTGGCAATCTTTACCAAGGATCACCTTCAGTGCTCGGTTGTCTCCACCAAGTCAGTCCCCAAACAATTTGATTTGCTGGTTTTAAGCATTTAACTTTCAAATAGCACTTTGTTGACTGTGGCTGGGTGCTATCGTCCTCCATCAGTACCGGCCTGTACCCTACCTGCCCTAAGCTCTCTCCTGGCCACTTACACTAAGTCTGAATTTGTCCTGCTAGGTGACCTAAACTGGGACATGCTTAAACCACCTGACCAAGTCCTAAAGCAATGGGACTCCCTAAATCTTTCTCAGAATATTAGCAATCCAACAAGGTATGACTCCAAACACCCAGAAAAGGCTACTCTCCTCGATGTTATCCTCACAAATAATCCTGAGAGGTATCAGTCTGAGGTTTTCTGAAATGACCTAGTGATCAGTGTTTTACAGCCTCTGTTCATAATGGCCGCTCAGTGAAATGACCTGTCCTGATTTGTCATAGACGCTTGCTAAAAAACTTTAATGAGCAAGCCTTCCTTCATGACCTGGCCTCTGTAAATTGGCCTCTGTCGAAGATGCTTGGACCCTCTTTTTTGATATTTTCAGTGGTATTGTTAACAAATACGCCCCCATTAAGAAAATTATAATTAAAAACAGGTTCAGTCCCTGGTTCGACAGTGATCTTACAGAGTTACTCTACCTCAAGAATTGCATTTGGCGAAAGGCCCGGCACACGCTTACTCAGGCTGACTGGCTCTCGTTCAGGCAAATGAGAAATGTGCCCTCAGGCTATCCGGAAGGCCAAAGTTAGTTAGTTTAAGGATCAGTTCTCTCTCTGTGGCTCTAACCCAAAGAAATTCTGGAGAACAAACCCTCTTCCTCACACCTGCCCATGTCCCTTAAAGTTGATGATGTGGTTGTTACTGACAAGAAGCACATGGCTGAGCTCTTTAATCACCACTTCATTAAGTCAGGATTCCTATTTGACTCAGCCACGCCTCCTTGCCATCCAACATTTCCTCATCTGCCACCCCTTCTAATGCAACTATCCCCGATGCTCCTCCCTCTTTTTCCTCTGGAGGCAGTTACTGAGTCTGAGGTACTAAAGGAGCTCCTGAAACTTGACCCCCAAAAAACATCTGGGTCAGATGGTTTAGACCCTTTCTTCTTTAAGGTTGCTGCCCCTATCAGCGCCAAGCCTATCTCTGACCTTTTTAACCTGTCTCTCCGTTCTGGGGAGGTTCCCATTGCTTGGAAGGCAGCCACGGTTAGTCCTTTATTTAAAGGGGAGATCAAGCTGATCCTAACTGTTAGAGGCCTATTTCTATTTTGCCCTGTTTATCAAAAGTGTTGTAAAAACTTGTCTATAATCAACTGACTGGCTTTCTTGATGTCTATAGTATTCTCTCTGGTATGTAATCTGGTTTCCTCTCAGGTTATGGATGTGTCACTGCAACCTTAAAGGTCCTCAATGATGTCACCATTGGCCTTGATTCTAAGCAATGTTGTGCTGCTATTTTTATTGACTTGGCCAAAGTTTTTGATACGGTAGACCATTCCATTCTTGTGGGCCGGCTAAGGAGTATTGGTGTCTCTGAGGGGTCTTTGGTCTGGTTTGCTAACTACCTCTCTCAAAGAGTGCAGTGTATAAAGTCAGAACATCTGCTTTCTCAGCCACCAAGGGAGTACCCCAAGGCTCAATCCTAGGCCCCACGCTCTTCTCAATTTACATCAACAACATAGCTCAGGCAGCAGGAAGCTCTCTCAACCAGAGGCTTCAAAAAGTCAAACAGTGGGCAGACGGAGGGGACCCAGCACAGAGCCAATGAGCTGAACCAATTTTTGAACAGGTTCGATACTGGCCCTGTCCACCTCCCCTCCAGCTCCACAGCCCACACACCCTCATGGCTGTCCCACCCCCACTCTGCTCACAGCACCTCTGTTGAGACAACCAGCGACCCCCTCCCCACCTCCGCCCCCGCTCCCGCTGGACTGATCTGCAACACCTCCCTTCCCCCCACCTCTGGACTGATCCTCAACAACCCCCTTCCCCCCACCTTCCCACCTGGGCTGGCTTTCACCACCAACCAAGTGAAGAGAGAGCTGGAGAGACTACATCAGTGGAAAGCCCTGATGGCATCAGCCAAAGGGTGCTTAGGGTCTGTGCTGACCAATTGTGTCGAAAACAGACACACTTCAAACTTAGCCTGAGCCTGGAAAGAGTCCCTGTGCAGTGGAAAACAGCCTCCTAGTACCAGTGCGCAAGAAGGCACACCCCACTGTCCTGAATGACTTCAGACCTGTAGCGCTAACATCCCACATCATTAAGACCCTTGAAAGGTTAGTCCTTGCTCACCTCAGACCCCTGGTGTGTACATCACTGGACCCCCTGCAGTTTGCATACCAGCGCAACATCGGGGTGGATGACGCAATCATCTACCTTCTGCAGAGGGCCTACTCTCACCTGGACAACGCAGGTTGCACTGTGAGGGTTATGTTTTTTGACTTCTCCAGTGCCTTCAACACCATTCAGCCCCTGCTACTGGGTGAGAAGATGAAGAGGATGAAAGTGGAAGCACCCTTAGTCTCCTGGGTCACGGACTACCTGACCGGTAGGCCACAATTTGTGCGACTACAGAGCTGTGTGTCAAAACGGCAGTGAGCAACACAGGGGCCCCCCAGGGAACGGTCCTGTCCCCCTTCCTGTTCACCCTCTACACCTCAGACTTCAGATATAACTCTGAAACATGCCACCTACAGAAGTTCTCGGATTAATCCTCAATTGCAGGGTGCATCAGGGGTGGGCAGGAGGAGGAGTACAGGAGCACAATCAGTGACTTTGTGGTGTGGTGTGAGCAAAACCATCTTCAGCTCAATCAGCAAAACAAAGGAGATGGTGGTGGACTTCAGGAGAACCAAGGCCCAACCGACTGCAGCCCCTATACAGGGGATGGATGTGGAAATGGTTGGGTCATACAAGTTCCCTGGAGTCCATATGGACAACAGGCTGGAATGGGCTGGTAACACCGGGGACCTGTACAAAAAGGGCCAGAGCCGACTCTACTTTCTGAGGAGGCTCAGGTCCTTCAACGGGTGCAATAAACTAATGCATACCTTCTACCAGTCTGTGGTCTTTTTTGCTGTGGTGTGCTGGGGCGCCAACATAAAAGCCGGTGATGCTTCTCGGGTAAATCCGCTGATCAGAAAGGCTAGCTCTGTTCTGGGGATTAGCCTTGACACACTAGAGGAGGTGGCGGAGAGACGGATCCTGGCCAAACTGCTGGCCATCATGGACAACGTCACCCACCCTCTGCATGCCATGGTTATGACGCAGAGGAGCACCTTCAGTCACAGACTGATCCCACCACGGTGTGCCAGAGAGCGCTACAGGAGGTCCTTCCTGCCGCCAGCTATTAGACTATTTAATGCCTCACCGGGGTGCCGTGCCGTCGGCAACATAGACCTGGAACTGTTAAGGTGTTAGGACCTAGTTGAACAATTATGCATCCATCCATCCGTGAGTAACTCTGGTCTGTAATCACTCATTCACTCAGTACTTATTTATTCAAGTCTGTATATACATATTCATTTATAGTTTTTATATCATATCACGTGCAATATTGTAGGTCATTCTTGGACTGAACGTAGTCATTCACTCAGGAATGCATATTAGTATCCTGCCAGTTGTATATTTTTTCATTGCTTTTAGTATATTGAATGTGCAATACGTGCATTTATCTGTAATTAAACCCTGCACACTAAGGACTGTATTTTAAGGGAATTACTATTATTACCCCAAATTATATCATACACACATTTAGCTATTAAAGTATCTCTTCCTGTCATTTACCTGTACAGTTTGTGTAACCATGCAAGTATTCACTTACCTGTAAATTTAACTATATATTTACCTGTACAGTTAATGTAACCATGCAAATATTCACTTACCTGTTAATTTAACCAGACTGTATATTAAGTAAACTATTATTACCTTCACTTATATCATACGCACTTTTAGCTATTGAAGTATTTCTCTGCCATCGACCTGTATAGTATAGTTAACCATGCAAAAACTCCTTATTTATCTATATCAACTTGCAATATTTTTTAACACTCTGTAACAATGTATAATGTACATATTCAGCCATTCACCCATACTATGCAATGTCTTTTTATAGCTTTTTGCACTCCAGACATTGTTGAACTTACCTGTGGCGCTGATGTTTAGGCCAAGGTATGTATAGATAGAATTTGTATTTGTGGTTCTGGCAACTGGACCTTTTTTGGAACAACATTATGTTTGTCTCTCTCTCTCTCTCTCTCTCTCTCTCTCTCTCTCTCTCTCTCTCTCTCTCTCTCTCTCTCTCTCTCTCTCTCTCTCAATTCAATTCAATTCAATTCACTTTAGTGGCATGACGCAACAATGTACATTTTTTTTTAATATATATATATTTATATATATATATATTTTTCTATTTTATATATATATATATATATATATATATATATATATATATATATACATATACATACACACGCACATATATATATATATATATATATATATATATATATATATATATATATATATATACATACATACATACATACACATATATTTTTTATCAAAGAACAAAATAACAACATAGGAAAAAAAGGCATTAAATATGTCAGGCACTGTCCCTCAACTTGTGGCAGGCAGCAACATAGCATGCTGCCAGCGCACAGCTGTCCATGTCTTCCCCTAAAAGGATCGGCAGCCTTTCTATTTCAGAGAGGTCCTCAAAGCCCCGGACTACTTGTTCAAATTTGGGGAAGTGACTCTCTCTGATAGTTTTATATTTTTGACATTTGGTCAGGAAATGCAGCTCTGTCTCTGGTTCTGCTGTGGTGCAGTGGTTGCACAGCCTTTCCTCTACAGGGAGTCAGGTTTTCCTGTGTCTACCCTTCTCAATAGCAAGGCTGTGCTCGCTGAGCCTGTACTTTGTCAAGGTTTTCCTGAGGTTTTGATCAGTCATCATGGTCAGATAGTTTGCCATGGTGTACTGTCGATTTAGGGCCAAATAGCACTGCATTTTGCTTTGTGCTTGTGTTTTCCAATAGGTCATGTCGTTTTGTTTTAGATGTTTTGTAATTTGGTTAATTCTGATTGATTGGATGTTCTGGTCCTGAGGCTTCAGTGTGTTAGTGGAACAAGTTTGTGAACTCAGCCCCCGGAACAGTTGGATGAAGGGACTCTTATCTCTCTCTCACTCGCTCTGTCCTTCTCTCTCTCTTCTCTCTCTCTCTCTCTCTCTCTCTCTCTCTCTCTCTCTCACTCACTCTGTCCTTCTGTCTCTCTCTCTCTCTCTCTCTCTCTCTCTCTCTCTCTCTGCTGTAGCCTCATGTGTGCTGATATAGAGTTTCCATGGTAACGCAGCGGTCTTGTAGCCTAGGACACACGCCCTCACTCCCCCACACACACTTACACACAGACACGCACCCCCCCATACACACACAGACACACACCCCCCCATACACACACAGACACACACCCCCCATACACACACAGACACACACCCCCCCCATACACACACAGACAAGGACCCCCCCATACACACACAGACACACACCCCCCCATACACACACAGACACGCACCCCCCCATACACACACAGACAGGTGATCCCTGAATAAGAGTGGAGCTTCCCTTCTCTTCTCTCTTTCTCTCTCACAATCATTTACTCTCTCTCCCACTCCCCTCCCCTCTCTCTCTCTCTCTCTCACTTTCTCCCCACCTCTCTCTCTTTCTCCCTGCCTCTCTCCCTTTCTTTCTCACAGCCTCTCTCCCTCTCTCTCTCCCTCTCTCCCTCTCTCTCTCTCTCTTTTTCTCCCCACCTCTCTCTGTCTTTCTCCCTCTCTCCCTCTCTCTCTCTCTCTCTTTCTCCCCACCTCTCTCTCTTTCTCTCTCCCTCTCTCCCTCTCTCTCCATGCCTCTCTCTCTCCCTCCCTCCCTCTCTCTCTCTCTCTCTCTGATTTGATTGACAGGTTCTGGGGCGGCGAATCATAATTAGTCATGCGGCTAATTTCCCACAATGCCCTGCAGCACTGGTCCCCTGCGGTGCCACCGGCACGCTCATACATATTCAGAGTATGATGATGAGCACCACTGCGCCCAGGTGAGATGCTTCCACAGAGAAGGCCAATCAGAACACTGACCCATCAGATCCCAAAACAGAAACAGTGACCAATCAGATTCTAGAACATAGACACACTGATCAATCAGAGCCCAGAACACAAAGTGTGTGGGTTCCTGTATGGCTCAGTTAGCAGAACATGACGCTTGCACCACCAGGGTTGTGGGTTTGATTCATGTATGGCTCAGTTGGCAGAGCATGGCGCTTGCACTGCCAGGGTTGTGTGTTTGATTCCTGCATGGCTAAGTTGGCAGAGCATGGTGCTTGCACTGCCAGGGTTGTGGGTTTGAATACTGGGGCCACCATACGTAAAATATACACACTTGCTTCATTGCTTGTATAAAGGCATCTGCTAAATGTAATATGTTAAAAAGCAATATGGTAAAAATTCCACCTAGCCTATCATATAGATAGATAGATAGATAGATAGGTAGGTAGGTAGGTACTTTATTGATCCCAGATGGGAAATTTCTTTGTCAAGCAGCTACAACAAAAACACAGGGCAGGTGCAAAATGCCAGAACGAAAATACACAAAAGACAGATACACGATACATGATACATAGAGCGGCAGTATGAAAAAGTATAGAAATACAAGAAGTCTGGAGTGCAAAAAGCTATAAAAAGACATTACATAGTATGGGTGGTTGGCTGAATATGTACACTATACATTGGTGGATGTTGGATGGTTAAAAATGCATATGATATGAGTGAGGGTAATAATAGTTTACTTAATAGACATACTGGTTAAATGAAGAGGTAAGTGAAAATTTAGCATGGTTACATTAACTGTACAGGTAAATATACAGTTAAATTTACAGGTAAGTGTATATTTGCATGGTTACATTAACTGTGCAGGTAAACGACAGGAAGAGATACTTAAATAGCTAAATGTGTGTATGATATAATTTAGGGTAATAATAGTAATTCCCTTAAAATACAGTCCTTAGTGCGCAGGGTTTAATTACAGACAACTGCACGTATTGCACATTCGATATACTAAAAGCAATGAGAAAAGGTGCAACTGACAGGATACTAATATGCATTCCTGAATGAATGACTACGTAAGTTCAGTCCAAGAATTACTTACAATATTGCACGTGATATGATATAACAACTGTACATGAATATGTATATACAGTCCTGAATGAATAAATAAGTCCTGAATGAATGAGTGATTACAGACCAGAGTTACTCACGGATGGATGCACAATTGTTAAACTAGGTCCTAACACCCCAACAGTTCCAGGTCTATGTTGCCGACGGCACGGCACCCCGGTGAGGCATTAAATAGTCTAATAGCCGCCGGCAGGAAGGACCTCCTGTAGCGCTCTCTGGCACACCGTGGTGGGATCAGTCTGTGACTGAAGGTGCTCCTCTGCATCATAACCATGGCATGCAGAGGGTGGGTGATGTTGTCCATGATGGCCAGCAGTTTGGCCAGGATCCGTCTCTCGGCCACCTCCTCTAGAGTGTCCAGGCTCATCCCCAGGACAGAGCTAGCCTTCCTGATAAGCTTATTTACCCGAGAAGCATCACCGGCTTTTATGTTGGCGCCCCAGCACACCACTGCAAAAAATATGGCGCTGGCCACCACAGACTGGTAGAAGGTATGCAGTAGTTTATTGCACACGTTGAAGGACCTGAGCCTCCTCAGAAAGTAGAGTCGGCTCTGGCCCTTTTTATACAGGGCCCCGGTGTTACCAGCCCATTCCAGCCTGTTGTCCATATGGACACCCAGGAACTTGTATGACCCAAACATTTCCACTTCCATCCCCTGTATAGGGGCTGCAGTCAGTTGTGCCTTGGTTCTCCTGAAGTCCACCACCATCTCCTTTGTTTTGCTGATGTTGAGCTGAAGGTGGTTCTGCTCACACCGCAACACAAAGTCACTGATTGTGCTCCTGTACTCCTCCTCCTGCCCACCCCTGATGTACCCTACAATTGCGGAGTCATCCGAGAACTTCTGTAGGTGGCAAGTTTCAGAGTTCTCTCTGAAGTCTGAGGTGTAGAGGGTGAACAGGAAGGGGGACAGGACCGTTCTCTGGGGGGCCCCTGTGTTGCTCACTGCCCATTCTGACACACAGCTCTGTAGTCGCACAAATTGTGGCCTACCGGTCAGGTAGTCCGTGACCCAGGAAGCTAAGGGTGCTTCTACTTTCATCCTCCTCATCTTCTCACCCAGTAGCAGGGGCTGAATGGTGTTGAAGGCACTGGAGAAGTCAAAAAACATAACCCTCATAGTGCAACCTGCGTTGTCCAGGTGAGAGTAGGCCCTCTGCAGAAGGTAGATGATTGCATCATCCACCCCGATGTTGCACTGGTATGCGAACTGCAGGGGGTCCAGTGATGTACACACCAGGGTCTGAGGTGAGCGAGGACTAACCTTTCCAGGGTCTTCATGATGTGGGATGTTGGCGCTACAGGTCTGAAGTCATTCAGGACAGTGGGGTGTGCCTTCTTGGGCACTGAGACGAGTGTTTTCCACAGCACAGGGACCCTTTCCAGGCTCAGGCTAAGGTTGAAGCATAGCTGGAGTATTCCACACAGTTGGTCAGCACAGACCCTAAGCACCCTTGGGCTGATGCCGTCAGGGCCCGCCGCTTTCCACTGATTTAGACTCTCCAGCTCTCTCTTCACTTGGTTGGTGGTGAAAGCCAGCCCAGGTGGGGAGGTGGGGGGAAGGGGGTTGTTGAGGATCAGTCCAGAGTGAGCAGGGTTGGAGGTGGGGAGGGGGTCGCTGATTGTCTCAACAGAGATGTTGTGAGCAAAGTGGGGGTGGGACAGCCGTGAGGGTGTGTGGTCTGGGGAGCTGGAGGGGAGGTGAACAGGGCCAGTATCGAACCTGTTAAAAAATTGGTTTATTGGCTCTGTCCTGGGTCCCCTCCGTCTGCCCACTGTTTGACTTTTTGAAGCCAGAGATATTTCTCATACCCTTCCACACCTCTCTCACCTGGCTCTGCCTCAGCTTGTTCTCCATCTTCTCCTTATACACTCTCTTCCCCTCAGCAATCCGCAACTTCAGCTCCCTCTGGACGCATTTGATATAGTCTGTTATGCAGTCAGTAAGTCCATCGATGTCCTCCCCATGAGCCTCACAGAACACATCCCAGTCTGTTGTTTCAAAGCAGTCCTGTAGGGCCTCATTCGCCTCCGGGGACCATCTCCTAACCGAGGGGAGGGAGTGCAGTGGAGTTGTATGCATCCTTCACATTAGCAAATAACAAGTCCAGAGTTTTATTATTCCTGGTTGGGCACTTCACGAACTGTTTGAACGTGGGCAGCGTTGCAGAGAGAGATGCATGGTTAAAATCCCCTGAAATGGCAAAGAAAGCACTCAGATGCGCCGTCTGTAACCTCGCGATAACAGAGTGGATGACGTCACACGCTGTGTTTGCGTCAGCGGAGGGCGGGATGTAAACAATAACAGCAATGGCCGCCGTGAATTCTCTCTGCAAATAGTAGGGTCTCAGGCTAACGGCTAACAGATCAGTGTCCGGGCTACAAAACTCTTCCTTAACAGTAATATGGCTCGTATTACACCATCTGTTGTTCACTAATAAAGCCAGCCCCCCTCCCTTGCTCTTACCGGAAGAGACGCTATCCCTGTCTGCTCTGATGGTCCGGAACCCGCCGATAGTGACGTTCTCTATGGGGATGTTATCGTTCAGCCAAGTCTCAGTAAAAAACATTAGGCTTGCTTCCCGATAGTCCCTTTGTCCACGTACAAGACCCTCCAGCTCGTCCAATTTGTTATGAAGCGATCTCACATTGCCCATAATGATAGACTGTATAGCCGGCTTGTACTTCCTCAGCTTTGCCTTACACTTCAATCCCGCCCTACGTCCACGCCGTCGCCTTTTTAACTCGTCCGGAATATAAACTGTTCCCTGGGGTTTAGCAGCGCTGCGTGGGCTAAATCCAGGAGCTGGGCTCTGTTGTAAATAATAATAATTGACGACTCCTGTAGACGTTCAGCTGTGAGAAAAATAAAAAGTACCTCAGTGATAAAAAGGACCGTTAAAACCTTCGTAAAAAAGTAGCACTCCATAATCTTGAACTATTATAGTTCAACTGTTGCAAACCAAACCTCAAGAAACTCAAGAAAAACAGACGAAAACAACAATTTTTGCACGAACAACGGGAGCTGCTTAACAGGCGACCAGCAGGGCGGCGCCAACCCTCTCTACACTGGCTTCCTGTTAAGGCTGATTTAACACTGACTGTGTTATTTGATCATTGATAGTTTCTTGTTGATATCTGATACTACAGTTTTGTTGTTTCTATGTGATCGTAGTTGTTAGTTGATAACTAATATCTGTTAGTTGATAACTAATATCTGTTAGTTGATAACTAATATCTGATAGTTGATAACTAATATCTGTTAGTTGATAACCAATATCTGATAGTTGATAACTAATATCTGTTAGTTGATAACTAATATCTGTTAGTTGATAACTAATATCTGATAGTTGATAACTAATATCTGTTAGTTGATAACTAATATCTGATAGTTGATAACTAATATCTGTTAGTTGATAACTAATATCTGATAGTTGATAACTAATATCTGATAGTTGATAACTAATATCTGTTAGTTGATAACTAATATCTGAGAGTTGATAACTAATATCTGTTAGTTGATAACTAATATCTGATAGTTGATAACTAATATCTGATAGTTGATAACTAATATCTGATAGTTGATAACTAATATCTGATAGTTGATAACTAATATCTGATAGTTGATAACTAATTTCTGATAGTTGATAACTAATATCTGATAGTTGATAACAAATATCAGATAGTTGATAACTAATATCTGATAGTTGATAACTAATATCTGATAGTTGATAACTAATATCTGATAGTTGATAGTCCATGTGAATATGTGGTGATATGAAATCTGGTGTGAGTAGTTAATTGCTAGAATGGCATTCAGAGACACCCAGACCTCACAGGACACTGTTTATTAGTGTGTTAGTGTGTGTGTGTATTATTTACAAGTGTGGTTTTCCCCTGAAAGGTCCACCATTAATTGTGAAGTAAAGCAGCCTGAGGGCATCACTAGTGACCTGAACACAGACAGACAACTGACAGCCTTCCTCCCTCTCTCCTCCTTGCTCATTATCTCCCATTCTCTCCCTCTCCCTTCCTCTCTCCTTCTCTCCCTCCCCCCCTCTCTCTCTCTCCCTGCAGTGAGTGATTCTGTCCAGTAGAGGGGGTGGCTGTAGTAGTAGTAGATAATGAGGATGACAGGACTGATAATCAATGGAAACCCAGGAAAGGACTGAACTGCTTTTTGGTCCAACACGCGCACGCACAGAGACACACACACAGATGTAGCAGATGGTAGGGATTAGTGTGTGTGTGTGTGTGTGTGTGTGTGTGTGTGTGTGTGTGTGTGTGTGTGTGTGTAGCCTCAGGCTGTGTTCAACAATGCATTATTCCTGAGTGCACCAGTTAAGAGGGGCACTCCATCACCATGGTGACCACAGACTCTAATGTAAATACACAAACCAAAGCTTTAAGGTTTAGTTACAGCCTCGCTATATAACCTCACTATTGTCATTTCACTGTAAGGTCTACACCTGTTGTATTGTTGGTTAAGGGCTTGTTAGTAAGCATTTCACTGTAATGTCTACACCTGTTGTATTGTTGGTTAAGGGCTTGTTAGTAAGCATTTCACTGTAAGGTCTACACCTGTTGTATTGTTGGTTAAGGGCTTGTTAGTAAGCATTTCACTGTAAGGTCTACACCTGTTGTATTGTTGGTTAAGGGCTTGTTAGTAAGCATTTCACTGTAAGGTCTACACCTGTTGTATTGTTGGTTAAGGGCTTGTTAGTAAGCATTTCACTGTAAGGTCTACACCTGTTGTATTGTTGGTTAAGGGCTTGTTAGTAAGCATTTCACTGTAAGGTCTACACCTGTTGTATTGTTGGTTAAGGGCTTGTTAGTAAGCATTTCACTGTAAGGTCTACACCTGTTGTATTGTTGGTTAAGGGCTTGTTAGTAAGCATTTCACTGTAAGGTCTACACCTGTTGTATTGTTGGTTAAGGGCTTGTTAGTAAGCATTTCACTGTAAGGTCTACACCTGTTGTATTGTTGGTTAAGGGCTTGTTAGTAAGCATTTCACTGTAAGGTCTACACCTGTTGTATTGTCGGTTAAGGGCTTGTTAGTAAGCATTTCACTGTAAGGTCTACACCTGTTGTATTGTCGGTTAAGGGCTTGTTAGTAAGCATTTCACTGTAAGGTCTACAGCTGTTGTATTGTCGGTTAAGGGCTTGTTAGTAAGCATTTCACTGTAAGGTCTACACCTGTTGTATTGTCGGTTAAGGGCTTGTTAGTAAGCATTTCACTGTAAGGTCTACACCTGTTGTATTGTCGGTTAAGGGCTTGTTAGTAAGCATTTCACTGTAAGGTCTACACCTGTTGTATTGTTGGTTAAGGGCTTGTTAGTAAGCATTTCACTGTAATGTCTACACCTGTTGTATTGTTGGTTAAGGGCTTGTTAGTAAGCATTTCACTGTAAGGTCTACACCTGTTGTATTGTTGGTTAAGGGCTTGTTAGTAAGCATTTCACTGTAAGGTCTACACTTGTTGTATTCGGCGCATGTGACAAATAAAATGTGATTTGATTTTAGCTCTAGTAGAGAAACGTGTATCACCTTGACATATCGATGTTGATTTGTGGAGGAAAGGAACCCTGCTGTCCATCCAGGAGAAAAAAAAACTACTATGTTGAGTTTGAAAATCTACAGATA
>JAKYLM010000103.1:0-10000 GCA_023634145.1 Thymallus thymallus | reverse complement strand
CACACCTAGCTCAGACACACCTAGCTCGCCTAGCTCAGACACACCTAGCTCAGACACATTTAGCTCAGACACACCTAGCTCAGACACACCTAGCTCAGACACACCTAGCTCAGACACACCTAGCTCAGACACACCTAGCTCAGACACATTTAGCTCAGACACACCTAGCTCAGACACACCTAGCTCAGACACACCTAGCTCAGACACATTTAGCTCAGACACACCTAGCTCAGACACACCTAGCTCAGACACACCTAGCTCAGACACATTTAGCTCAGACACACCTAGCTCAGACACATCTAGCTCAGACACACCTAGCTCAGACACATTTAGCTCAGACACACCTAGCTCAGACACATTTAGCTCAGACACACCTAGCTCAGACACATTTAGCTCAGACACACCTAGCTCAGACACACCTAGCTCAGACACACCTAGCTCAGACACACCTAGCTCAGACACATTTAGCTCAGACACACCTAGCTCAGACACATTTAGCTCAGACACACCTAGCTCAGACACACCTAGCTCAGACACACCTAGCTCGCCTAGCTCAGACACACCTAGCTCAGACACATTTAGCTCAGACACACCTAGCTCAGACACACCTAGCTCAGACACACCTAGCTCAGACACACCTAGCTCAGACACACCTAGCTCAGACACATTTAGCTCAGACACACCTAGCTCAGACACACCTAGCTCAGACACACCTAGCTCAGACACATTTAGCTCAGACACACCTAGCTCAGACACACCTAGCTCAGACACACCTAGCTCAGACACATTTAGCTCAGACACACCTAGCTCAGACACACCTAGCTCAGACACACCTAGCTCAGACACATTTAGCTCAGACACACCTAGCTCAGACACACCTAGCTCAGACACACCTAGCTCAGACACACCTAGCTCAGACACATTTAGCTCAGACACACCTAGCTCAGACACACCTAGCTCAGACACACCTAGCTCAGACACATTTAGCTCAGACACACCTAGCTCAGACACACCTAGCTCAGACACACCTAGCTCAGACACATTTAGCTCAGACACACCTAGCTCAGACACACCTAGCTCAGACACACCTAGCTCAGACACATTTAGCTCAGACACACCTAGCTCAGACACACCTAGCTCAGACACACCTAGCTCAGACACATTTAGCTCAGACACACCTAGCTCAGACACACCTAGCTCAGACACACCTAGCTCAGACACACCTAGCTCAGACACATTTAGCTCAGACACACCTAGCTCAGACACACCTAGCTCAGACACACCTAGCTCAGACACATTTAGCTCAGACACACCTAGCTCAGACACACCTAGCTCAGACACACCTAGCTCAGACACATTTAGCTCAGACACACCTAGCTCAGACACACCTAGCTCAGACACACCTAGCTCAGACACACCTAGCTCAGACACACCTAGCTCAGACACACCTAGCTCAGACACACCTAGCTCAGACACATTTTGGTTGAATGCATTCAGTTGTGCAACTGGCTCGGTAACCCCTTTCCCAATAGAAAGACAACAAGGAGTTGGTGAGATGAAGAATAATCTGACTTTTGAGAAACACAATGTGGATAGAAATGAGGTGATTCCTTTTTTCATGAATTCAGAGGCACCACTAAGATTGGTGTGTGGACCTTTGGTCCTCACAGAGATAGTAAAACAAGGACAATTCTGACAAGTGGGGACATTTAGCCGTCCCCACATTAGGTTTAGGGGTTAACCTTTTACTGCAGTAGGGTTAGGGTTAGGGTTAGGGGTTAACCTTTTACTGCAGTAGGCTAAATCAGGGTCACACAGAGTGTTTCTTGGTAGTCTTAAACAAATCTATTTTGAAACAAAAGTATACAGTGAATTCGGTTCCAAACTTCTTCCATTTAAGAATGATGGAGGCCACTGTGTTCTTGGGTCCCTTCAATGCTGCAGAAATGTTTTGGTACCCTTCCCCAGATCTGTGCCTCGACACAATCCTGTCTCGGAGCTCTACGGACAATTCCTTCCACCTCATGGCTTGGTTTTTGCTCTGACATGCACTGTCATCTGTGGGACCTTATAAACAAAGGTTCATAAACAAAGGTCATGTGGTTTGGTTAGAAGAATGCCCCTCCCCCCACAGGTGTGATTACTACCTCTGAGGGTTTAGAGGTTGAGGTAATCACCTCATACAAGTACTTGGGAGTATGTCTAGATGTTACACTGACCTTCTCTCAGCACATATCAAAGCTGCAGGCTAAAGTTAAATCTAGACTTGGCTTCCTCTATCGTAATCACTCCTCTTTCACCCCAGCTGCCAAACTAACCCTGGTTCAGATGACCATCCTACCCATGCTAGATTACAGAGACATCATTTATAGATCGGCAGGTAAAGGTGTTCTTGAGTGGCTAGGTGTTCTTTACCATTCAGCCATCAGATTTGCCACCAATGCTCCTTATAAGACACATCACTGCACTCTATACTCCTCTGTAAACTGGTCATCTCTGTATACCCGTCACAAGACCCACTGGTTGATGCTTATTCATAAAACCCTCTTAGGCCTCACTCCCCCCTATCTGAGATATCTACTGCAGCCCTCATCCTCCACATACAACACCTGTTCTGCCAGTCACATTCTGTTAAAGGTCCCCAAAGCACACACATCCCTGGGTCGCTCGTCTTTTCAGTTCGCTGCAGCTAGCGACTGGAACGAGCTGCAACAAACACTCAAACTGGACAGTTTTATCTCAATCTCTTCATTCAAAGACTCAATCATGGACACTCTTACTGACAGTTGTGTCTGCTTTGTGTGATGTATTGTCATCTCTACCTTCTTGCCCTTTGTGCTGTTGTCTGTGTCCAATAATGTTTGTACCCTGTTTTGTGTTGCTACCATGTTGTGTTGCTGCCATGTTGTGTTGCTACCATGTTGTTGTCATGTTATGTTGCTACCATGTTGTGTTACTACCATGTCAAATCAAACCAAATGGTATTGGTCACATACACATGTTTAGCAGATGTAATTAAGGGTGTAGAGAAATGCTTGTGCTGTACAGTACTGTGAGGGTTCTAGTTCTCCCATCAACAACATGTATAGTATAATCACTCAGACTGTACAGTACTGTGAGGGTTCTAGTTCTCCCATCAACAACATGTATAGTATAATCACTCAGACTGTACAGTACTGTGAGGGTTCTAGTTCTCCCATCAACAACATGTATAGTATAATCACTCATACTGTACAGTACTGTGAGGGTTCTAGTTCTCCCATCAACAACATGTATAGTATAATCACTCAGACTGTACAGTACTGTGAGGGTTCTAGTTCTCCCATCAACAACATGTATAGTATAATCACTCAGACTGTACAGTACTGTGAGGGTTCTAGTTCTCCCATCAACAACATGTATAGTATAATCACTCATACTGTACAGTACTGTGAGGGTTCTAGTTCTCCCATCAACAACATGTATAGTATAATCACTCATACTGTACAGTACTGTGAGGGTTCTAGTTCTCCCATCAACAACATTTATAGTATAATCACTCATACTGTACAGTACTGTGAGGGTTCTAGTTCTCCCATCAACAACATGTATAGTATAATCACTCAGACTGTACAGTACTGTGAGGGTTCTAGTTCTCCCATCAACAACATGTATAGTATAATCACTCATACTGTACAGTACTGTGAGGGTTCTAGTTCTCCCATCAACAACATGTATAGTATAATCACTCAGACTGTACAGTACTGTGAGGGTTCTAGTTCTCCCTCTATCCTGCATTTGGACACAAGTTCTCATCAACATCACATCTGATGTCTTCTCTGGTGATGCATCTTGGAAAGTATCTTCTGTGGCCAAATGTCTAATCCAACCCTGGCAGTCTTCAGGAGAAGTGTCTCCACACCCCACATTCATGGCATCCAGTACGGACATCTGGTCATGTGGACGGTGGTCATAAACCTTTCACCACCACACAGAGAAAAACTCCTCTACGGGGTTTAAGAAGGTGGAGTATGGAGGCAGGAATAGTTCTGACATCCTGTGCTGTGCAGCAAACCAGTCTGTGACTGCAGCAGAGTGGTGAAATGACATTATCCCACACAACAACCAGGGTAGGGGAGCTTCTTACCCCTCTCTCCTCCGCTGGCACAACATTATGCAGGTCATCCAGAAAAGAAATGAGCCTCTCTGTATTGTAGGGGCCAATGAGTGGTTTGTGTAACAGCAAACCATCATTGGACAATGCTGCACACATTGTGATGTTAGCTCCTCTCTGGCCTGGGACATCCACGGTTGCTCTCTGTCCAATCACATCTCTTCCCCTGCTGCATGCTTTTGCCAGGTTGAATCCAGCTTCATCCACAAAGATGAATAAATGTGGCTTCCATCTCCATTACTCTCTAAAAATACAGTAAATACACAGTTTTACAGTACTTGACATTATGCATAGCTGTATATGTTCCCTGTTTGGTTATTGAACAGACATCTTACCTGGACATATTGATAACGGAGTTCTTTCACACGTTCACCATTTCTCTCAAAGGTTTCAGTGTTCAACTGCTTCATCCTTATTTTATGATTCTCTAGGACTCTGGCAATTGTTGTGCTGACCGTATTCACATTCACAAAGTGATATTGTCTGCCAGCACTCTGTCCTGAATTTACCACAGCAATTACCATGTCAACAATGGCAACTTCCTGCACATCTGATAATATTCTGCCTCTCCCTCCTGTGGGAGGCAACCTTTTAGATCTTACTGAAAAACACAAAACAATCAATATATTTCAAAATGTCAGTACATGTAAAAATGTGAACATACTGTATTGTACTGTAATATGTAGTTCAATTATCATTGAAGGAAATTTTGTTTTGCCGGAAAATTCATACTAATGATGCCAACTGTTGAACTCTGCAGATTTGGTTACACTTTAAACCGGCTTCTAAAAGAGAAACCATGGTTTACAACACGGTCAGTAATTGTGGCCCTTATCTCATCAGAGACCATGGTTTACAACACGGTCAGTAATTGTGGCCCTTATCTCATCAGAGACCATGGTTTACAACACGGTCAGTAATTGTGGCCCTTATCTCATCAGAGACCATGGTTTACAACACGGTCAGTAATTGTGGCCCTTATCTCATCAGAGACCATGGTTTACAACACGGTCAGTAATTGTGGCCCTTATCTCATCAGAGACCATGGTTTACAACACGGTCAGTAATTGTGGCCCTTATCTCATCAGAGACCATGGTTTACAACACGGTCAGTAATTGTGGCCCTTATCTCATCAGAGACCATGGTTTACAACACGGTCAGTAATTGTGGCCCTTATCTCATCAGAGACCATGGTTTACAACACGGTCAGTAATTGTGGCCCTTATCTCATCAGAGACCAGCGCTCTTGGTCTTCCTCTGCTTTGTCCTCCACACATTCTCCCTCTTCCTCTCCCTCTCCCTCTCCCTCTCCCTCTCCCTCTCCCTCTCCCTCTCCCTCTTCCTCTTCCTCTTCCTCTTCCTCTTCCTCTCCCTCTTCCTCTTCCTCTTCCTCTCCCTCTTCCTCTTCCTCTCCCTCTCCCTCTCCCTCTCCCTGACACTCTTCTATTGCCACCATCCTGTCTTCCTTGATCCATGTTTCCAAACTAAATCATTCTGAAGCCGTCCTCTTATGTCTGTTTGTTAAGGAGACTGAAAACAGGACACCTGGGTAGGCTTTCAGCTGAAAACAGGACACCTGGGTAGGCTTTCAGCTGAAAACAGGACACCTGGGTAGGCTTTCAGCTGAAAACAGGACACCTGGGTAGGCTTTCAGCTGAAAACAGGACACTTGGGTAGGCTTTCAGCTGAAAACAGGACACTTGGGTAGGCTTTCAGCTGAAAACAGGACACCTGGATAGGCTTTCAGCTGAAAACAGGACACCTGGGTAGGCTTTCAGCTCAAAACAGGACACTGGGGTAGGCTTTCAGCTGAAAACAGGACACCTGGGTAGGCTTCTAGATGAAATTGCAATCAGCTGTGTTTGGAATTATTAAATATTCTGCTGAGATGTTCTATATGTTTCAATCTGGTTACTGCAGAAATGCACGACATTTGCCATCATTTTGTTTTGAAAGTGTTTTTAAAAGTTTTAGAAACAGTGTGTTAGCATTTGAAAACGTGCTGCAAATATATAGTTTTGCAGGTGGTGGAGTATGAATGAGAAAAGAGTTCATGGATTTCGGGGAATGTGGTTATTGAATGCATTTTGTGTGAAAGCAATGAAGAATGATTCACAGTTTTGTCCACATACACAAGAGTTTGACAACGTGACTTCAGTTTTGACAAATACATGTTAGGTAATAAAAAAAAACTGTAATTATGAAATTAAGAAAAAATGAATAACATTCCATGAGGCCAGTAGAAAGAAAGGGAGGTTAGGGTGAAGGTTAAGGGTCAGGGTTAGGGGTTAGGGTGAAGGTTAAGGGTCAGGGTTAGGGGTTAGGGTTAGGGGTTAGGGTGAAGGTTAAGGGTCAGGGTTAGGGGTTAGGGGTTAGGGTGAAGGTTAAGGGTTTGATTAGGGGTCAGGGTTAGGGGTTAGGGTGAAGGTTAAGGGTTCGATTAGGGGTCAGGGTTAGGGTGAAGGTTAAGGGTTTGATTAGGGGTCAGAGTTAGGGGTTAGGGTGAAGGTTAAGGGTTCGATTAGGGGTCAGGGTTAGGTGTTAGGGAAAATTTGATTTTGAATTGGAATCAATTGTTTAGTCTCCACAAGGGTAGCAAAACAAATATGTGTGTGTGGAGGCCATGAGGGAGAGGGTGTTCTCTGGAAATAGACTGTGTGTTAAATATTAAATCTCCCTGACAGACAGCAGACACCATGTCAACTCACATCTCCACCACGCATAGCACTCACACTGTCTCTCAAGCACACACACAACCAAACAATTGATTTCTATTAAAAATCCTGTTTCCCTAACCCATAACCTTATACCTAATCCTAACTCCTAACCCTAACCCATAACCTTATACCTAATCCTAACTCCTAACCCTAACCCTAACCCGTAACCTTATACCTAATCCTAACTCCTAACCCTAACCCATTACCTTATACCTAATCCTAACTCCTAACCCTAACCCTAACCCGTAACTTTATAACTAATCCTAACTCCTAACCCTAACCCATAACCTTATACCTAATCCTAACTCCTAACTCCTAACCCTAACCCGTAACCTTATACCTAATATTAACTCCTAACCCTAACCCATAACCTTATACCTAATCCTAACTCTTAACCTAACCCTAACCCATAACCTTATACCTATTCCTAACTCTTAACCCTAACCCATAACCTTATACCTAATCCTAACTCCTAACCCATAACCTTATACCTAATCCTAACTCCTAACCCTAACCCATAACCTTATACCTAATCCTAACTCCTAACCCTAACCCATAACCTTATACCTAACCCTAACTCCTAACCCTAACCCATAACCTTATACCTAATCCTAACACCTAACCCTAACCCTAACCCATAACCTTATACCTAACCCTTAACCTAACCCTAAACCTAACCCATAACCTTATACCTAACCATAACTCCTAACCCTAACCCTAACCCATAACCTTATACCTAATCCTAACTCCTAACCCTAATCCTAACCCATAACCTTATAACTAACCCTAACTCTTAAACTAACCCTAACACATAACCTTATACCTAATCCTAACTCCTAACTCATAACCCTAACCTTATACCTAACCCTAACTCCTAACCCTAACCCTAACCCATAACCTTATACCTAATCCTAACTCCTAACTCCTAACCCTAACCCATAACCTTATACCTAACCCTAACTCCTGACCCTAACCCTAACCCATAACCTTATACCTAACCCTAACTCCTAACCCTAACCCTAACCTTATACCTAACCCTAACTCCTAACCCTAACCCATAACCTTATACCTAATCCTAACTCCTAACCCTAACCCTAACCCATAACCTTATACCTAACCCTAACTCCTAACCCTAACCCATAACCTTATACCTAAACCATAACCTTATACCTAATCCTATCTCCTAACCCATAACCTTATACCTAATCCTAACTCCTAACCCATAACCTTATACCTAATCCTAACTCCTAACTCCTAACCCTAACCCTAACCCATAACCTTATACCTAATCCTAACCCCTAACCCTAACCCTAACCCATAACCTTATACCTAATCCTAACTCCTAACTCCTAACCCTAACCCTAACCCATAACCTTATACCTAATCCTAACCCCTAACCCTAACCCACAACCTTATACCTAATCCTAACTCCTAACCCTAATTGTAACCCTTAAGCCTAAAATTGTTCCTGGTCGGGACCTGCAAAATGTCTGCACAAGGATAGTCAAACCAAAAATACACACACACACACACACACACACACACACACACACACACACACACACACACACACACACACACACACACACACACACACACACACACACACACACACACACTCCTTCTCCCAAGTGGACTTCACAGTACTGTTATGGTGGAAAGCTGTAGCAGTCAGCAGCATGTAACTAAGTCACACTGACAGAATCAGTTTGCAGATTAGTTTTAAAACGCATTGCGCTGTGTACCGTGTGTGTACCGTGTGTACCGTGTGTGTGTGTGTACCGTGTGTGTGTTCCACTCCTGAGCAATAATTTAAAGAGTATCCCATCGGGACCTGCACAGCATCCCAGCATGCACTCTGTCTGGAACTCTGGGATTGGAGCACAGTGGCAGCCAGACAAGCCAAACAGAGATGTACCACTAAACAGAGATGTACTACTGAACAGCTATGTACTACTGAACAGAGATGTACTACTGAACAGCTATGTACTACTGAACAGAGATGTACTACTGAACAGAGATGTACTACTGAACAGAGATGTACTACTGAACAGAGATGTACTACTGAACAGAGATGTCCTAAACGGGTTAGTTATGAATCAAAAGTAGTTATCAAAAGCAATATCCAAGCCAGCACAGTATGGTTGGGGTCAATAGAATAACACAGTATCATTGGGGTCGACAGGATAAAACAGTATGGTTGGGGTCGACAGGATAACACAGTATGGTTGGGGTCAACAGGATAACACAGTATGGTTGAAGTCAACAGGATAACACAGTATGGTTGGGGTCAACAGGATAACACAGTATGGTTGGGGTCAACAGGATAACACAGTATGGTTGGGGTCAACAGGATAACACAGTATGGTTGGGGTCAACAGGATAACACAGTATGGTTGGGGTCAACAGGATAACACAGTATGGTTGGGGTCAACAGGATAACACAGTATGGTTGGGGTCAACAGGATAACACAGTATGGTTGGGGTCAACAGGATAACACAGTATGGTTGGGGTCAACAGGATAACACAGTATGGTTGGGGTCAACAGGATAACACAGTTCGGCAGGAGTATAAAAGGTATTTTATGTGAGTGACAGTACTATATGACTGAGGTTTGTGTGTGTGTTGTGTGTTTATGTGTGAGCGTGTGAATGTGTGTATGTGGGTGTGAGTGTGTGAATGTGGGTGTGTGTGTTTATGTGTGTGGGTGTGTGTGTGAATGTGGGTGTGTATGAATGTGGATTTGAATGTGTGTGTGAGTGTGTTTGTGGGTGTGTGTGTGTATGTGTGTTTGTGTGAATGTAGGTATGTGTGTGTGTGTTTGTGTGAATGTGTGTGTGTGTGTGTGTGTTAATGAATGTGTGTGTGTCTGTGTGTGTGAGCAGTGCAGAGTGTTTGAGATGTGTGTGTGAGGTATCAGCTGGATGGGCAGCGTGGGGTTCCAGTGCTTCTAATTGAGAGGCCCTCCCCTGGTTACTGTGGCCTTGACACCCCCTGGGGGCCCTGACCCCACAACCCTGCCTCAGGCACTGGCTACCACCAGCCTTAACCCCTACATAAACACACACACACAGAGGAAAACACACACACACACACACACGTTTTGACACTCCACTGCTCCCTGTCCA